>JAEANM010008484.1:0-16978 GCA_017656035.1 Myanophis thanlyinensis | reverse complement strand
ACACATATTTATACACACACAAAAATAACACAAAATCAATGATAAGTAGTAGAGCATAAGAATAAAGACTAACCACAATAACCAGCTACCAAATAAACAACAGTCCCTTAAAAGTGTCTCAAGTGTTCAGTCTTAATAGCATCCTAAAAGGTGCCAGTCTAATTTCTGAGGCTACAATATTAAAAATTTGTCTAAAATTCTATGCTTCTTACTTCACACAACATCTGGATGTGAAAAAAGGTTAAAGTTTACAGACCTTTGATGTGAAAGAATGGTATGATATACCATAACTAGCATGTGAATTACATATAGAAATATGCAGTGTTAAAAAAGTGAGCTTGAGAAAGTTGATTCAAGAAATATTGTGACTTTCTAAGATTTTAAGATTTTATATATGTAAAATTAATATAAATTGATTATATCAATATGTTGTACCATTTTTTCATATATTATAATTGAAGTAGTATTTGAAGATTGAAATTTGGTGTCAGAGCTTGTAGAGATAAAATGATTTTTATGACTGTATGTTTAATCAAATTGAGCCATTTGCAATGAGTGTAATAAATTAGAGTGAGATCACCAATCTCCAGATTGATAGCAGATATATGATACAGTTTCTAAAAGTTACATCATTCATATGCAATCAAAAGTATGGATTTGGTATGCAAACAATACCTTTGCCAGAGCAAATTAGTAACTCAAGAAGACCAATGAAACAATGAAAGAATATATTTGAAGGTGTAAAATGCACAAGAAGAAAAAAACAGCACAATTCCCCTTCCTGGATGTCCTCAACAGCAGAGGAAACAATGGCAACTACTATACGAAGACTATTGGAAAGCAATCTGTGCTAACCAAGTGCTCCACTTCCAAACTAACTTTTATCCTCCCAGAAGAGGAGCTATGTAAAAAATGCTATTCAGATGACCACAAGCAACCTGGAACAAGAGAAAGACATCTTATAACATAATGTTGTAAACTTATACTTTATCAAAAAATGCATAACCTTCTATAGTATAATCAATGCAATCTGTAAAAATGATTATACTCTTTTCATCAACAATATATTGTATAAATGACCAACAGATTGATATAATCACATAGGGTTACACTGTAGCATACAAATCAATTAAAGCTCTCCAAAAGGGCTTTAAGCACACTAAAAGACTCAGTACAACCCAAGAAGTTGGGGCAGGGTGGGGGAACCAGAAGTCATCTGTAGGTTGTAGTGCAAGGATTGCAACAACACTATGTAGGACTGACAGGCAGAAGACTATCATAACACATCCAGGAACACCACTTAGCTATTAGAAGAATGGCAAAGTACCTTAATCTCACAATACTTGAATAGACTCAACTACAGTTTCAATCGGAAAAGTATTAGCATTTTAGACCAAGCCAAAATCAAAAGTGCAAGGAAATTCCTGGAAGATTTAGACAAATTCTTTAGATTTTCAAATTATAACTGGGGAATGCCAAAAGTCTTCCTGTCTTCAGCTATTCAGTTACTTTTCAACACTTTTCCTAACCTTAGATGGCAAGGTCCCATTACTATAAGATTAAAGATCTTATAGTTGACTGGTTGATTAATTTTTGGCAGATTATGTTATGCTTTTGTTTTGCTTCTGACTGACACATTTTTAGACATATAAGGAAAAGAGTAGATTCCTTAGAAGTTCAGAGTTACAACAGCCCTCATGCAGCAATAACAGCTTCCTTAGTATTAGGCTGGCACGCTGGGCAGTGTTAATTAAGATCTACTACTCTGGATGATACTGAAAAATAAACATAGTCTTTGTTTAGAAACCTTTTTTTGGTAATAAATTAAATACACATTTTGAATATCTTCTACGCAGTAGTAACTGATATTTTACTTATTAATTTTGTAAATGAATAATTTTTGTTTGCTTGTTAAAATTCAGTAGTAGTTTCAGAAGTTATTCATTGCTTATTATTGTATATTTTTATCTTTCGAAGAATACTAATAACTTTTGACCATCAGGTAAAAATTGTGGACACAGTTATTTCCCCTTTCTCTTTTAATGTGATAATTTCCAGAAAAATAACTCTTAGACATATATAATTTTTGTGAGTGATATCTGTAAAAGTGGCATGCTTTTTGAGTCATTCCTGTTTACAAATCTGCATTTTGTTTATAAATATCTGCTTTTGTAATCTCACTACCAGAAGAGCTGTTTCTTCCTTTTCCCCTTAGTGATTATTTATTTGTTGTTATTTTGACAGAAATAGAATATAAATTATACATGACTTTACATAAGACACATGAAATATTTTAGTAGAATATGTGCAGCTGCAAGCACATTATGAAACATAAATATCAGTTATTGTTCTTATGCCAATAGAATTATAGAAAAATATAGTATGTCCTGGGTTGATAACAGTGGCAGAGGTAAATTTATGCTATATTTCCAGTCAAATTTTTCTATGCTATGTTCTCCCAGGTCCCACAATTTTTACTTCTTTTTTTTAAAAGATTTTCTTGGACACAGAAATGGAAAGAAAGATTGATCTAAGTTTAGAACAATACTGTGATTTTTTTTCAGTATCCCTTTCTCAAAGTATAGTGATTAGATAAATCCAATGAGTCTTCAGTGTGATAAGCAAATTGTTACACAAGCTTAACTACTTTCTATCTTTCTTTTCCTTTACTATCCAGTTGTATTCTCATGGGGCAAACTGTTTGTAAATCTATGAACATACCTGAGAGTGGGAACTGAACCTCAGCAAAAGTAGTGAAGAAATAAATTATTGAATGAAATGCATGATAGGGAGTAAGGGAAGCCTAGCACCCAATGAACTACATCCTATGCAACATCTCAGATTCTGTGCTACATCCATCCTACTAAGATGAGAGTCAGAGAGCAAGAGCTCCATGAATATGTATCTGCAGACAAATACAGAATGAAGACCCTGAATTTATCAATCTCATAGACAAAAAATAAGTAGAGTAAATGGGGAGCAGAATAAATTGCTATCTATACTTTTCTGTCCCTTCTCAAGATTTGACCAGCCATGAAAGTCACTCATTTCAAACCAAGCATATTAATTCATCAATAGTTTCTTATGAATTTAATCATAAATAGTAAAGCCATATTTACTTAGGTATTGAATATTTATGGAGTAATGCCAAGATATTATGAGTTTCCTTTCACTTATATGTGCATTAACTAAGGAAATGGATAACAGTATGTTTGCACTTTATATTTGTTAAAAAGCTTGTAGTTATAACTGGATACATTATTTACACCTTCTTGTGCACGCGACACACTACTATTTTTCCTTCCAAATAAAAATTAGTGTACCTAGTCTAGATATTAACCTTGTGAAATAAATGAAACAGAACTGCTACAACCAAATGTGTTCCTTTTCACATAAAATATTCTTTTTTTAATATAAAGCTTTTCTTCATTTTCTCTTAGCTATGGTTATTCTCAGCAATCTGGAACCAAATACAACGTATGAAATAAAAGTTGCTGCTGTAAATGGAAAAGGGCAAGGAGAATATAGTAAAATTGAGATATTCCAGACTTTACCAGTTCGTAAGTAATTTATTGTTTTGCCCTGTGAATAAAATGAGGTACTTTAAATCACATTTATTAAAAAAATGTAACTGGTGTTCATTTTTAGATTTCATATGTCATGTGCCTTTATGCATCACAAGTAAAATTTGACACAACAGTGATACTCCTGAATTTTCTTAAGACTGATAATTCTGCATAAATAGGATATATGAAGTAACTGAATTGTTACTGTTGTGAAAGTAATTCTGAATTTCACAATTCAGTGCCAAATATTGATACTTATTTTAAAAAAAGAGAAATGGCTATAGAAATTACAAAATTGAATAGACTACTGATTTAATTATATAGGAATCAGTTGAATCTGAGCAATGGATTTATTTAAATTACATGGCTATATGGTAGATTCTTGAAGCATTTTATATGTACTTCAATTATTAATATATAAGTACATGCAGACAGAGACACAGACACACATACATAAAGTTTCTGGATAATAGATTTTATTTAAAAAAATAGATTCTTCAATTCAATCCTTTTTCCTTTATTAAATTGACTTTATGGAGAAGTCTTAACTGACAATATTTGCAGCTACAGTATGTATTAACTACATTATTTAAATTAGCTCCATTTTCAGTTCCTGAAACATCCAAGATTCTAGATTAACATGTTAAACATTTTAAAACTGAAAAAAAAAAACTTGATTTGATATGCAGATGTTAAGAGTTGATGGAATAAAGAATTAGAGGTCCTATCTTCTTTAAAACACATGTATTTACAGTGTCTTAAATTTACTACCTATTGGCAGAAAGGAGTGGACTAAATAAATGTGATTGTTCAACAAAAGTTAAAATTTTCAGAGGATAATATTCTTTTGAATTACATAACAAATACATGGAATTTAACATCTGTACAACATAAATGGATTCTCCATGCCCTTATTATAGCTAAGAGATTAATATTGCAACATTGGAAAGGTAAATATATATGGCCGTAATTTACTCAATGGATTAAATACCTGAATACACATTCTGTGTAATTGTAATCAGATTGCCTATACTGTAGAGGTAGACTTTGTATAGGTAAATATAATGAAATTTATATTGAAAAATACTACAATGAAATAATGAGTAATTCATGCAAAATACTGTACAGTAACTTAAAAATTAGCTATATAAACACATTCTTTCATAATGCTTGCATTAAACAATTTTATATATAATTGTAACTATTTACTGCTGTAGCAACATATTATATTGTATATTTTCTTCTCTTGCATGTTTCACACCTATTGTGAAGTTTTTATTGTATCTCTCTCTATGTTTTGCCTATTAACACATTTTAAATCCCACTTTGTGATAAGAAAGACAGAAATTCAGTTAGTTTTTATTAAAATGAATTTATTGTAGCTTCCAAATATTTCCAAGGATAGATTTATATAAAACACATTGCAGTAACCACACTGAAATAATCAAGACATGAGGGCCTCATAATTCAGGAAAGGGTACAACTGATGCACAACATGAAGTTGTGAAAAGGCTCTCCTAGCCACAGCTGCCTTCATGTAGTCAGCTTAATACAAGCTTTGCTCTGTGAGGATATGCCCATTTTTTTTTTGAAAGCAGGGACAATTCTGAAGGCAGGATTTCTGCTTATATCACTAACATTTATATATTCTCTCTTAAAATATAAATACCAAATTCCAGGTTATTATGTTTTGAAAGTTAACTTTCTATATTTTATTAAGGTAGTTCTGAAATATTGATACAAAATATAAGTTCAGGTTTTTAAGGGAGCAGTAAATTGATCAAATTTTCAAAATTATATTAAAGAAAACATGGCCAACTTAGTAGACAGTTGTATTTTAATAGTATTCTTTTCTTATTGCAGGATTATGACACAATAGAAATTGTGTTTTCCATAAAGAAATTCTTGGGCATGATTTATTCAGTCCTTACCTCTGTTCCTTCATAGATACATCAGCAATAACATCTACTGTACAATTAAAGATAAAATTTGGTATCATTAGTGCATTGATCTAAAGTGAATGTCCCCACCCCCAAAAATCAATAGACACTCTTTTTATGTAGGAGCACACAATTCTGTTAATGGTGTTTTTTATTCTTTTATTTTTTCTTCTATTTCTGTTACTTTCAAAGTTCAAAGTTCAGAGTTCATATTTTGTATACATATTTTACTTTCTTCCTACATAAATAGATAGAATTGTCTATCTTTCTGTCTATCAATCTATCTATCAATCGATCAATCAAATTATCATCTTTACCAGCGCTGCTGTTTAAGAACTGGATTGTGGCTAAGAAACTATATTTTTAAAATCATATGTTCTGAATATATTTGTATATTAGGGAATTATTTCAATATTACCAAATAAATATTATTTAAGGCCAGCACTAAAGGAAGCTGACTGTGAACAACATTCTCTAAATAATGTTTATAAATGCATATCTCATTTTGATTTCTTTTAGGTGAACCGAGTCCTCCATCAATTCTTGGACAACCAGGTAGTGGGAAAAGCTTTAAACTTAGCATAACAAAACAAGATGATGGAGGCGCACCTATTTTAGAATATATTGTAAAATATAGAAGTGTAAGTATTATATTATTAATAATAATAAATAAATAAATATCATGTTTTGATTATTTTGATGTTCTCTATCTGTTTGTAAAACTAAGCTAATAGAAGGGAACACTTTTAGGGAGTTTACACAATTATCATAACCAGAAATGTCACTTTAGTTAAAAAAGTGATTAATATTTCATGGCCAAATGGGAATGGAGCTGGGCAGAAAGCCAACAAACCTTAACTTTTCTGGATTGTTTGCATTTTTCTGACAAGGAAATACAATACAATGAAAGGAAGTGCAGTATATCCAGATGAAATCTAAATATCTACAAATTTATCTTAATGAAGAGATCTAGACACAACACATCACTCTCAAAAGTAAGATGCCTCAATACGAGCCCTTTCATTAGATAGAATTTCATTTTTGTTTGCCTGAATTTTAAATTTGACTAGTTATCAGCTTAGTAGAACATTATGTAGAAAGTTATAACAGTTCTAAAATTCAAAAAGTTGTAGCCTTGTTTGTAACCAAAAGCAATACTCAAATTCAGTTCTTCTGTGGATTTCACATCCAGAACTGGTAAGCACCTATGACCTGTTTGATTTATCAGTGTCTTCCAACTCTATTCATGATTCATGAACAAAGATAAAGGAATTTTAGAGTGCCATATTGGCAATAACACATTCATTTTTGCTCTATTAACATTATACTGCTGGGTGATTTAATTTAGGAAGGATAGTTAAATATTGAACTATAATTGTTAAGTAATTTGTGTTACTTAGATAAGGCTCTTAGGTCTTTGTTTTCCTCTAAAATATTTATATTGTCAAAGTTTAGTTAAATGTGGTGAATCTTCTTCAGATTTCCTTATCTGTCCATAGATATTGCCCAAATGTTATAGAGTTAATATTTTCAATTTTTTTCTATGATAATTTGAATTGCAGAGAATACCATATTCTAGAGAATTAGAATTAAATGTTAGGCTTCTGTTTTTAATCTTAATAGTAATAATATTTAATAAATAAGAAGGAATTGCCTGGCAGTGAAAATGATTAATCAGTGGAACAGCTTACCTCCCAGAGTAGCAGATACTCCATTTTTGAAGTTTATAAGAAAAGATTGGACATGTATTTGTCAGGCTGACATAGGGACTTCTAACATGCAGGGATTGGATTAGAAGAACTCCAAGGTCTCTTCCAGCCCTATGCTTCTATATTCTTTTGAGTTATCTGAGTTTTCTTTTCCATTCATTCCCACCTCAAAGGGTAGAATGGTATGGCATGTTTTGTAATTCAATATAAGTTCGGCCACATTTATGTTACCAACATATTGGTCAGGTTACTTATGTTTTCAGCCATTTTCTCAGTGATCATAACTTTGGTCAAGTGTATTAAAGACTAAGAATCCTTTTCCAAAATCCTAATTATATAGAATGGGATTCTGTCCTACTAATATCAGCATCAATTTAGAGACAATCAGAAACAGCCAAATGTGTTTGCAAGATCAGAACTACTGATGTTCTGCTCAGCTGAATTTACTCTTTACAGAATCCTTTGTGCTGCAATGGTTTTTGAAGAGGTGACATAAAGAATATTTTAACCTTTTTCTAGGGCAGCATAGCCCCCATTAAGTGGTCCAGACCAGTGGTAAAATTCAATTTTTTTTACTACCGGTTCTGTGGGTGTGGCCACAGGATTAAACATCACCAAGCACAGAATTAAACTTCACCAAAGTTACAATGTAATAAGGGGAGAGGCAGTTTCTGTGAGCAAGGCAATAAAGATTAGGTTAAAAACAACTGCCTTATTTACAGGATTAACCCTGTAAAGTTAATCTTTATAGGATTAACCTTGCAAAGTGGGGAAAAAAAAACAAAAGGAGATTTCTTTTAATAACCGGTTCTCTGAACTGCTTATAATTGTTACCACCATTTCTATAGAACCAGTGTGAACCAGCTGAATTTCATCTTGGTCCAGACCAGGTGTAGGTCCAGCCTCTTATCCTTTTCCAAGAAAGTAAAAACTCTTGAAATGGTGATATTTCAAAAGGAACCTTTTATTGTATATAAGTGATAACTAGAAAAAAAGAAAGATCTGAGTTCCCTTCAATGAACAAGGTAAGATAAAGGATTTAGGAACCCATCCCATCCCTTCTGCCTGATGTGGATTTAACCAATCTGCAGGTGTGGATGTGTTTTGGTAACTGCCATCTTGAGAATATGATAATGGGACATTCCCAGGGTCATCTCCTGCACTCTCGAACTGATACAACCCACATGGCCCTCCCTTTACATTCCCCAAAATGTGTGAATATGTTAGAGTGTCTTGGCACCAGGATAAAGGTTATAAAGTGAAAGGTTGCATAGTGTGAAGAAGAAAGCAATACACTAAGTAATACATTGAAGATCCCCTGTCCTCCTGGCAGATTCATGGTAGGGATCTGATACCAGGAAAGTTAAAATTATTTTTATTGAGATTAGCCATAGTAAGATATAATCTTGCAAGTCTTGGTTGCTGTACATCTTTCTACTTTTTATAGCTGAATTTTAGATCTCTCTCTGAGATGCTTCTTAATGTTATCTCACACTTAATTTTTTTAAAAAATTCTTCAGATTCTTTGGTCTGAACAATGGTTTCTACATGTCTCCATAAAATTATTTTCCTCATTCTGTACAGGCCACCAGAATTGGACTGCAAAATCCAAAGATCCATTAGATTAAAATAAGTTTTATGTATCTCTTTGATGCCAACTAGTAGCAATCATGACTGAAGTTGTGTCAAAAAGATGGAGAAGGTGGGAATGGAGCATGGTCATGCAAAAAATATTAATCTAGTGACTGGTAGAAAAAAGACTATGGGTTCAATCCAGACTTTATAGAAGAAGGTCCTACTTTGTAGAAATTCCAGCTCAGAAGCTGCCTCTGGCAATCAAATAATTGTTAGTGTTTTCTCTTGTGTTTGGGTCATCATGATAGGATATGACAGCATGATCAGGAAAAATAAAGCTGGAAAAAAGACTAAAGCATATCTAATCAAGAAATATAACCTAAAGACAAGGAAGATCAAGAAAGCACTGAAAATTATAAAGAAGTAAAATCAACAGACATGAGGCTTGATTTGCACACTAAAGATAAACTCTCCAATGTCAGTGAAACCAGAAATATATCACTCCATCAACAGAAACTTCAATGAGCCACCCAACATCTGACAAAGAAGAAACAGTGCAACAGTTTCTGGGCACAACTATGGGACAATTCAAAGAAATAAGAAAGATTGCAACTTGGATAATGAACATGGAAAAGGAATAAAAAACTGAAATGAAAGAACTTGCAAATAACAGCAGAAATGATGGAGAAAAGGGCAAGAATATCTGAGAGACAGGAAGAAGATTCACTGAAGCTAGTCAACCATGAAGGCTTACTGAATTCCAAAGAGACCAAACTGACTTAAAAAGAAATACCAAATTTAGCATGGAAAAGAGACTTGGCAAAACAAAGTGCTACATGGCCAGTACACAAAAAAAGCTAGCAAGCAAAGCCTATAACCACAAGGCCTGGAAATGAACAAGAGTAGGAAAGTTGAAGAGACTGACTAAGGGGCTGCACAAGACTAATTCTTCAGTACAAATGCATACTAAGCTAGAAATGAGAAGACAGCAATTAACAGCAAATACCATCTCTGCAAAAAGCTGATTAAACAATGGGCCATCTAGTTACCTGCTGAAAAAAGATTGTATAGCAGCATGACAATTTAGCAAGAATGGTACTTTGGAATATCAGCAAGAAATGCCACTTGCCTGCAGGCAAAAGCTGGTAAGCCCACAAAATAGACAAAGTAATAGAAAATGAAGAAGCTAAAATGCTCTAGGACATTAGAATTCAAGCAATCATCTGCCACGCTTATCTCCAATTTAACAATTGTTAATATGGAAGACAGAAAAAAGTCTAGATGATTGACATTGGAAGATTTGGGCACTGTAGATTAGAAGAAAAAGAACTGAAGAAAATTGCAAAATCACAAAGACCTGCAAATAGAAGTAGAACAATTGTGGCAAAAGAAAGCAAAGGTAGTACCAAGAGTCATGGGCACATCAGGAGATCAACTGAAAAGTATTAGCATTGACATAATCATCAATTGCAGCTTTATTTGAAATGGCTTACATCCTTTGAAGGATACCTTTAATTTTAGAACATATGTCTATCTCAGGTCGTGGAAAGAAGTTGATATGCAGACAAAAATGCTAAATCCAGTCTAAACATATGACTGACTGTACACACATATATATTAATTTATTAAATTTATATACCACTCAACTTCCAATGATTCTGGATAGTTAAGCATAGTTACTACTTCAGTTAGTCATCTTGTTCTGAAACGGTATTGTGAAGTAACAACATTTTGTAATGGAAATGATGTGAGGAACTGCTATAAAATAATTCAGTCCCACTTGAACCATTTAAATAGTGACTAATTTAATCTTAAATTATAATATAATGCACAAATGTATAACACTTCAACAAAAATCCATATTGCCTGGATTCAATGCTACCTAATCCACATGGGCATTGCCTCTGAACTTCATCTGTGGAGTTTTATCAATTTTGCCCTTCAGAATAGCTGACGTAAGAGTTTGAAGATTAGAGAAGGATCCATACACACATGAAGTAAATAAGAAAGTAAAAAAAAATATTTTGCAATGTAAGCCTATAGTCATTTAGCCATGTGATTTCCAAAATTATGTGACCTAAATTATGGGTAATCCTGCCTACAATCTTAATTTTGCACTGGCTCCCTGAGGGCCATAAACAGATATAACAGAAAGCCAGGTTGAACTTTTTTTCATTGGAAATTACACTGGAATCATATGCCTCCTGCATAATAGTTATGCAGCAACTGGAATAAAGTATCCTCCCTTGTTTCAGTGAAATTTTAAAATGGCAGCTACACTGTCATGGACCATATTGGAAGTTGCATTACCTTTTTTTGTTCTAGATAAATATTTTAAATGCTTAGCTTGTTCATTTTTATGATTATCTGTCCTCTAATTATGGGTTGTATTACTGTTTTAGGATAACTGATGTTTGTCCTCTGATGATTTGTAGTCAATTCATCCTCCCCTCTTCCTAAAATGATCCAGAGGCCCTAGGTAACTTTTAGTGCCAATTGTGTCAAGCAATTGGCACTGAGGACTTTAGATTCTCTCAAAAGAGCAGGATCCCAAGTTAGGAGTGCTCTTTAAGTAGATTTATTATCTGGATTTGCTTTCAGGAATTAGCCATGGTAAAGAATGGCTTCTATAGCTAACTCAGTCAGCTTTGAATGCAAAAACTTGCTTGCCTTTGGTTTTATTTATGCCCCAGATAAATTATTATATCCATGTGATGAGGGTCTGCTCTTCACTCTAGTATTTTAAAATTTCAACTGAAGCAAAATATTGTGATTGGGATTGTTATTGGTGCAAGATTCTACAACACAATTTGATGTCAAAACACAGCCAGGAAAATAATGATGGACCCCAGCCACCCTAACAACAAACTGTTCAGCCTGATGCGGTCAGGAAGGCGCCTCCGCTCCCTGAAAGACAACATAGAGAGACTAAGGAGAAGCTACTTTCCACAGGCTATACGGACCCTAAACCAAACCATAACAAACACAGGACTATTATAATTTCTAATTTCTAATCTACCTCTTAAATAATCTACCTCTCTTAACCACTCCATAATCTCCTTAATCTACCTCCCTGTCCATACCACCCCCCTTGCCTACTACCTCGCGAGTGATCGAAAACATATTTCACTGCATTTCGTACTATGTATGTATATGTATGTGATGAATAAAATTTGATTTGATTTGATTTGATTCAGGAATTACTCTACCTATACTGAAAGATCTAGTTACCAATTACCCTGAAGATACAATTTAAGGTACAAATGGCTCAGACTGGATTTTTAAATCTCACCAACATTCAACCAAAGGTAGTCTAAAGATAGGAGAGTAAATTGGATGATATTCCATGTTTGTCCTTTTCATTAGTTAGACTTTTTTTTTTACTTTCTGTATTTGTAGGTGATGGTAATGACAATGGCAGTTTTACATTGATATTGGAAGTTTCAGACATGTAAATAGGATTCACATATATAGTATCATGGCAAAACATGGGCATCATAGTTCCTCATAGTGTTTAGAAATTATTACCAGAAGATATAAGACTTCAAAACAACAGGATTTATAGTTGAACTATGTAAATATTTTGCAACCTCTGAAATAGTGCCTGGGAATTTATCTACACAGTACTTCTCACCTTTTATTGCAGCATTTGACTAATTATAAACCATGTTTGTGTAATCAAAGACTCAAGGACTAAGAAAGTGAATTAAGGATATGATATAAAGTGTTTTCAATTAATGTATGCACATGATAATAAACCTATAGTACAATTTCTTATCAGAAATTGTTGAGTAATTTTTGCCATCTGTGCTTTCTGACATCTGTGCATCATATTTTTGCCACTGCCTAGATCTGACCTTTCATATGAATTAATTTCTTCCTTTCTATAGATGCTATTTTTGTATAGTGGAAAAAAATCAGTATTATGAAATAAAAATCAAATATCTTCATTCTATAAATCAAGACAGCATTATAATGCTGACTTTGTATTTATTGATAAAATATTTCTGTGTATATGCTTGTATTTGTTTGTCATGTATCAGGTACAAATTTTTACTGAAAATATTAATCAGATGTTTGCAGATCATTATTCATTACTATTTCCATTTGCTTAACAATTGAATAATATTGAATAATATTGTTTTATGTAAATATTTTAGATCATGCACAGATGAGGTTTATTGATTGGTTTATTGATTCTGGAGGGGCATGAGAGAAAGCAATTATAATATAATGTAGCATAAAACCATACCATATCAGCCTTTGGAATATTAAAACAGTAGGATAGTAAAATAAACAGAAATAATGATTAATGAAATAACCAAGGCCAACCACCATATAGCTCATTCAATATTTTGGATCCTATAAGGGCTCTTCCCATGACTGATAAGGCAGGATTCTTTTTAAGCTAGTTTATTAGCATTTTCACATTTGACTTCTTTAACACCTGCTGGATGTAGGCTATCAAACCTACTAATTTGTTACCTGCCAAGGTGAACTAGTAATATGGTATGATTTAATGTGAAGACCAAAAATGGAGATTTGCATTATATCAAACATTTCACATTGTTTATCTCTGTAATCATTACATATGTTCATTATAATATGTAATATAATATAAACTCACACACCTTGTATTGAATTAAAGATGAGACCTACAAAGTTGTTTCGCTGTGTATTGTATATATAAATAAATTTATATCTGAAACAGGAATATTGTAATTTCAGTGTACATATATAACTACATTGTTGCCAGAGACTATGCATTTTGTTCCAAGATTAAATGTTTAAGTAAAAAGAGTCTGGGTTTTTATAACCCAGTTCTAAATACAGTTTATAAAGATTTAAGATTAGATTATTCTCTGTGCTCAAAAGGAAAATAGTCATAATGCCTGATTTGAAATAATTGCAAACCAATATTAAAAATATTCATTGTAAATATTAATTCACCATAATTTCAACTACTATTCAAACTTTACAGAAAGATAAGGAAGATCAATGGCAAGAAAAAAAGGTCCACGGTAATAAAGACTTCATTATTCTTGAGCATTTGCAGTGGACAATGGGCTATGAAGTACAAATTACTGCTATAAACAGGCTGGGATATTCTGAACCAACTTTATATGAGTTCATCATGCCACCAAAACCCAATATTATCACAGGTAAGTTAATTTTAATATGTTATCTAGCAGTTACATCTACTTTTATTTTTAACAGAGGTTAATATGTTTTTTAAATTCCATTATAAATTATTAAGGCTTTCTTAATAATTATTTATGGCTGTTGGTAGAATAAAACTTATTTATGGCTGTTGGTAGAATAAACAGATAACTCTTTATTGTGTTTTATATGTTAATATATATCACAAAAGCCTAAATCATCAGCATACAATTTACTAAATATAGCTTTTTTTAAACATCAGCATTTTAGAAAAAATTTGGTGGCATTCAGTTTCACTGCACACATGTTGTACATTGACAATAAAGGATTGAATTGAATTGAATTCAGATATAAATGAATTTTATAAAGAGATTTTTCCAGAGTTGGAGAGAACGACATGCAACTACCAACAATTTTTGCAAAAAAACACACAAACTTGTATAGAGTGTCCTCCTTCTACATGAACCAATATTAATGCACAAAGTAGTATGTGAAATATTTTCAGTTGGATGTGTTTTGTTTAAAATAGCTACCTGGTATTAAGCATGATATTGAAAAACTGCCAGCTAGGCTGAAAAGAGGGGTCAAGCGAGAACATAACTCGCAGTTGTTGCCAGTCTCTAGCGACATAAGTTTGACCTTCCCCAAGAGCTATGAAGCTTTATTTTGTTGTCCGCAGAGGAAGGGAAGTAGTTTGGTGAAATTCTTGTAACATTAGATGGTAGAATATAAAGTTACTGATTTCAGCTATTCACATGTGGCTCTGGTTGCTTGTGCCTGACACATAATGACATTTGATGAAATTTGATTGTACAGTATCTTTGCCTCTAAATTAATTATGCTAGTTACAAAATTTAGACTAGGTCTTTAAAATGAAAAAAGGACACATTTTCATGAATAAATAAAACAACAAAAATAAAATCCTAGACATGAAATGTAACTTAAATTTCAATAGCATTTAGTAGCTAGAGGGAGGACAACATAACTATGTTTATCTTGCAATGGAAAAACATTTTTGGTGTGGTAATTTTAATTGCAAGATATATTGTGACATTTGAAATATCCAATCTGAAATTGAGACAGATTTAAAAAGCAGTTGTGAAAAAGTGAATTGGGATAATAATGGCTACTACAAGTTTACTTTTTGAAGTGCTAAAAGATTATATTCTTACAAAAGTAATCAAAGTAGAAAATATTACACCAAACTGACATTAAGATAACTAAATCTACACAAATTTCAAAATTTCAGAAAGCAGAGGTTGATTGATAGATTCATTTGCTTAGTCATTCATTCATTTTGAGCTGTCATTAGTTTCATTAAAATTTACTTACAACTGCCTTCAGTCTGGACAACTTTTAGTTAGCACTCTGAACCATTTCCAGTCCAGATACAATTTGGATATAGTCTAATCCTACTCATCCTCATCTTCTTTTGACTTTTTGCTGATATTTGTGAAGTTAGCCATAAATTACTGGCTAAATTTCCTCTGAGCAGCAAAATTTAGTATTTTGCATTATATCTTTGCTTGCCGGCTTGCCTGCCTTCATTTGTTGTACAAAAGACTTGTGGAAAATTTCTGATGGAATAAAAAGGATTCTGTGTTGGCATGCAGAATTATTTTACATTATTTTTTATTTTGACAAAGCAGTTATATACAGAGACATTTATGGAAAGAACTGGATGCTGTACTACTGTAAATCTGAAAAAAAAAAAGAAGTTATATAGCCAGCAGATCTTTTTACAATATTATAATATAAATTTGAGATCCCATATATTTCTCCTTATTCTTTACATCAATTTGGGATTCTTTACAGGACAGATGTAGGCTTCAGTGCTACTGGCTTCAGTTTTAATAGGCGTAATGATTCATATCCTTTGATTTTTTGTTGCTTTTTTGTTCACTTGCAATAATATCTGAGCTAGATAGAGTTCAACTACTTTTGTTATCTATGTTTTAGAAAGAAATTATACTGCCAATCACAACTTCAATAAACAGCAGTGATGTCTATTAATGTACATAATTGATATTCATATACCAAACATGTAAATCAAAATCTGAAAAATGTTAACCATATAGATTTAAAATTTAAGTCACAGAAAATTTATGCAAGATCAAAACCAACAACTTTTCATAATATTTAATAGCAATTAACTAGCAATAGGATTAGTAGTATTAACTTGTTAACTAATATTAACTATGGTTCAGAGACTATTTCTCATAATTATTTTAAAAAAACATGCAAGAATTAAAGAGAAGAAAAATAAGATAATGCCTGGGATGCCTAGAAATTTGTTTTGTTCAGTCAATCCTCAGCCAAAATTTTTATTGATGGAATGGCCTGATGTGAAGAAAAATATTTCACTCTATATTCCTCACAAGAATCTATATTATATACATGACAGATGGCTTTCTTTTCCTTTGGAAGGGTTGGGATGGCTGATGATAAAAGGCACTCCACTCACATTACAGAATTCATGCTGGCTTCTCTATCTATACAGTTTTTTTGTGACCTTGATAGAGAAAAATCTTGATTGTCCTGACAAATGTTACTACTGTCTGCAGATTTCTTTTAGCAGAGTGATCTAGGGTTAAATTAACACAGACCACCTGCAGATAGATGATATTAAAGAATTCAAGGGAGGGTTATTTCTTCTAGGAATTAATGGAACTTGTTTCATTCCCCCCCACCCCCCCCACCCCCAGTTTCTTTAAAAAGATTTAAGAATAGGTATTCATATGCACAACAGAATTCTCCATATATATTTTTTTATTCTACAAGGGCTATCCACAAAATAGATTACGTTTTCATCTGTAGCAAGAAGGGGCAGAGCTAGCGTGGTCTGTGCATCTGCCACTCAGTCTGCATCTAGTCATGCTTGTGGAAGGTTCATATCGCCCGTTATTTCACAGCAAATGTTTGAAATGTGTGCTGCAATTGAAAATCCTGCAAGTTGTGAGGTGCGATCAGTGATAAGGTTTTTGTTGGCAAAAAACCATAAACCAATTGAAATTTTTCAGCAACTGTG
>JAEANM010008483.1:0-16979 GCA_017656035.1 Myanophis thanlyinensis | reverse complement strand
TGGCAACAGGGGTGGCAAGGACATTTTTAGAGGTGGCACTGGCCACCCTGGCTACCCCTCTGGCTACGCCCCTGCTGCTCAGGCAGGAAACCCTAAACCATTTCAGACAAATAGTTGTCCAATCTTGTTTTTAAAAACATCTAGTGTTGGAACATTCACAACTTCTGGAGAAAAGTTGTTCCACTGATTAATTGTTCTGTCAGGAAATTTCTCCTTAGCTCTAACCTCTTCTTTGTGGCAACCCCTTAGATATTGGAAAACTGCTGTGTCACCCCAAGTCCTTTTTTCATTAAATTAGTCATACTTAATTCCAGCAACCATTCTTTGTTTTAGCCTCCAGTTCCCTAATCATCTTTGTTGCTCTTCTCTGTACTCTAATTTCTAGAGTGTCGACATCTTTTTTACATTGTGGTGGTGGCCAAAACTGGATGCAGTATTCCAAGTGTGGTCTTACCAAGGCATTACAAAGTGATACTAAAGCAGTATTGATCTTGATTCAATCCCTGTTTAATGCAGCCTAGGATTGCATTGGCCTTTTTGGAAGCTGCAACACACTACTGGCTCATTTTTCATTTTTACCTGTACACTTGTTTTTTTCTTGCCTAAATGTAGAACCTTACAGAACTTCTCAATATCCACTCTCTCCTGGGTAAAGAGATAGAAGAACTGTCCGAAGAATACTGTGATACTTTTGCAAGGTTTTTTGCAGATAAAATTGCTTGTATTTGCTTGGAGTTTGATGCTACTTGGTCAGAGACTGACAAGATAAATGAACATTTGCCTGCAGCCTAGCTCATTTGTGTGCTAGTCCTGGTAAAATAATCAGGATGAAAATATTGGCATTGAACATCAATGAAAGCTATTCGGCAACACTCATTTCTGTCTGCCCATTGCCAACTCAGATGTCCTGTTCTTGGCATCCACTGGATATATTCTCAGTGTTAATGCATTATTTACAACCCAGAATATCAAGCACTGTAGCCAAAAACTCCTGAAGATGGTGAACAACCAAATGTTAATGTTGGCCACTGTATATTTTTGTGCCATCTGTGCTGGAGTATATGCCAATCAGGTTGGGCAGACTGATGCAAAGAATTTCCTATAAACAGAAATTTAAATATTACAAAATATTAGAGGGATACTTCATATCAATAACTACACTAGTCTTTGGATCTGTTTAAATAGAATACTCTTGCCTGCACGTTATAGAGAATGTTTCAGTATTTATTATATTTATTAAAAATAAATTTCTAAAAATACTCGACATTTGTCTTATGAAATTTTGTACAAATTGTGTATTAATATGATTAACCACAAATGCTTGTCTTCAGGAAAAAACTGTCATGAAAAAATTGAAGTTAGCCAAAGAAAAATAACCCCTATTAATTTTTATTCTAATTGCTGATGCAATTTGTTTCTGCATTGATTTATATGTTGCACGCATCTGCATCTGAAATAGTCTGGATGAGGCAATTACATTTATCTTAATTTTAAATTAATTCAATGACATTTGTGATATCAAAATGTGTACTGGTGTCTTAAGATGAGGTAGCTGGGGTCATGAAGCAAATGTTCTATGTGAGAATGATGCATTTTTGAATATAACACATTCAGAAATAACAACCTATTCTCCCAGAGATGTGCTAAAAGTGAGGATTTTTTATACTTTCTTTTCTTTTTACTGAAATCATTTTTAAACAAAGAAATAAATAATTTTAGAATTAAACAAATTGTTAAAATAATTGTTTTGACTCATGTTTTCCTGAACTTGGTAGAGGAGGAACCAGAACAATGGATTTCACTGTGATTTTATCAACTTCTTTTTTAATAGATATATACAGTAATTACAAAAAGGGGATAAAATTCCTTTTTTGCAATTACTGTATTCTTTTTGTGCAGAAATAAAATAATGCCATTTATTTCAATTATGCCTCAAATAATTCTCCTATTAATAAAGATGCTACTTCTGATTTATAAAAGGACCATAAGTCATATTTAAATATTACATCTGGAATGCTCATCTGATCTGCCACTCTCCACTGATCAGCCACTCCCCACAGGTAGGCTGTGATTGTCAGCAGAAAGAAGGACATAGGTCTGCAGCTGTATGGTGTACACTTCCACATAAGAAAATACTGCATTGATTTGGCGAAACAGAAAATAAAAACAAAACTTTCAGAAGATAGATAAAAAGAATTCTACGAATTACTGTAGAGTCATAGATCTTTAGATGTTAAGTGCACAGTTTTATCCAATGGCAATTATTTTAAAGTTGGGGCATTAACCAAAATATTTTTCACCAAACTCAATTTCAAAGTTTACCAGATTTTTTCTTAGCAATAGTATGATACATAGATTTGTATATACTAGGTAATAATAGACAAATCAGTCAAGTACAGTTTGTTTGTTTTTTAATAAAGATATAATTACAAAAAAGGGGATAAAATCAATTCGGGAAAAGGGACATTTTAATAGATCAGTTTAGACGTTTAACTACATCTTAACTCACATCCATTTTAAATAGTATTACATAAAGCCTGGTGGAAGGAACAAATTTTGTATCATAATTGGGGAATTCACAATACAAGTTGCCAAAAATCAAAACACAGTTGTTTGAAAATAAATATGCTCCATGCCAAATTCTACTAAATGAAAATAAAAAGTCTCTTCCAGTACGAAAAGCTTCTCTTAGTAATTTTTTTTCCATTATGGTATTGGGTTCTTTGATTGACATACTGTAAGGCTTTATGTTCAAGGGTTGCTTAGCTGTTCTGATTTTGTGCTGGGAGGGGCAGAAAGAAAAGAGTTATTAGTGTAGGTCACATGTAAATACTGTGTTTACTTATTATGCAAAAAGTGCAGTCCAGAATCTGAATGCAGGCTATAAACATTTTTTCTATGCTCCCAAGAGTCCCATAAATGGCTTGGGCTGAAACCTGGACTCATTTTTTGATTCTGGAGAACTGTTATGGGCCAAAATGAGTGCTTTAAGCTTGACAGATGCTTAAGGAATCTATTTCACCTTTAGAAAATTGTGGAAATTGCCTCCAAATGGGAATGGACTGGCCTTACCCATTCAAGCATACGCTATAAACAAATGCAATTGTTAGCAATATAGAATTACTGTAATTTATAAGGGGCAGAAAGTAGATAATTAACATTTCAATAACATTTTAAAAGCAGATGTATACTTTTCAGATGGAATATACTTACCCTTTGGTATCTACTTTCTCAGTACTGTTATCTTTAGATTTATCTTCTTCTTTAATATCTAGAAATAAAAAATAGCAGCAATTTGCAAAACAGTATAAGCAATTATATGATGAAGAAATAATCTTCATTCAGCTTAACAGGACTCCTAGGTAAATAAATGTAAGATTACAGCTCACATAAAACTGAAACTGCACCTCTGAAATTAGCTATTAATTTCACAATCTATATATATGCATTGGGGATGATCTAGAAAATGACAGCTCACCCTAATATGTTCTATTAACAGTATTACAACATTTTTATGACCTAAACAAACCTATGCACTTTTGGATTCTTTGTCTCGACCCAGGAAGGCAGCATATAGTTACTTTTGTTTAAGTCATAAAACAAATGAGCTTTAGCTGAATATTATCATAAAAAGTTTTATTCACTCAATCAGATGAACAATAGAGGGTTTCAAGCGGAAGACAGATTTAAATTGTAACCCAGTGGAGTTTTTAGCTACATACATGACTGGAGGCCTGAAAGATAGCTATTTTGTATTTTTTTTGCACATGAGGCAACTTTCCAGGAAGCAGGTAAAACAGGATCCAGGACCATACTCTTATTTTTGCAAATATGAGCATAATTCTTTACATCTTTGTCTGAATGTGTGGTAATTTAAGAGAAGGGATAACGTGGCTCCATGCCTAGCCCAATTGTCTAGCGATTTATTCATTCAGTTTGAAAGGCCCTATAATTATATGCAAAACGGATTACAGAATTTGCTTACAAGTGAATTTGATATGTTTAGCTTAACAGAAAATGTGGCAATTTAGCACTGACCAGCTTTTTTGTCTTCTGCCTCTTTTTTGTCTTCTTCTAAGCGTGCTTTCTTCGCTCCTTTCTTATGATCCGTAACATTTCTGCGTCCACCTTCTCCTTCATCTTCAGAATCAGAAAATTCTTCATCACAGGCTATCCTCTTATCAGAAGCACGAACTAGAATTAATATGGAAATTTTAAAAATTATTCCAAGATCTTTCATATCTCTTCAAAATGTTACCTGATGACATTAAAGACTCTTCAACAATGACACAGTATTTAACAACAACAATAAAAAGGCATGGTAACCTGACACCTATTGATGTAGATAAATTCAGCTGTCTTGTACTCAATTGTGCTGTTATAGTTTTTATGTTCACGCTGTCCCAGAAGGTCTGAACGAACTGAATGAATTTTTAACACATTACTATTATTAATTGATAAGGTAATTGTAATCTGTTCTCCCATGAAACCTCATTTACATAACCACCCTCCATCCCTATTTAAATGTTACATCAGTTAAGCCACTCCACGCATCTGATGAAATAAGCTGCAACTCATAAATCTTATGTCTTATAATAAAATTTACTGATCTTAAAATGTGCTACCAAACTCTAGATTTTGGGTTCCCATGGAACAAATGGCTGCAAAAGGAAACAAAATCATTATGAGAATGCATTTAAACCAGTCATGGCATCTCATTAAAAAAAGCAATAATTTATTTATATCCATTCACAAGCAGTTACAAAGAAACAAGGTGACTTTTTCTTCAAAAAAGCAACTGCACTAGGATTGTGGTTAAATTATTTTCTCCTCAAAAACGGGACGCAAAACCCAACAATTCAAACCCATCTTTTAACCTTTTAATTACCTATAAAATATACTTACTAGAAATACGTTTGTCTGGATCTTCACCATCTTCATCACCACTGTCTTCATGAACAGCATCTTCTGGAATAGCTTGCATCTGCACACCAGGAGCATGGGGAAGCATGCGCAAGTTCTCAAATAAACGCTGCCTGCAAAGAAATCCGTTTACTATGAAAAACTTTGTTTCTGTCTTTGAAATTTTTAAGTATTGACAATATTAGCTTTCCAATTATGAGAAACTGCTATAGAAAATAAGTTATATGGCAATAGGATTTCACAGAATAGAAATTCACAGAAAAACATGTCTAATGTAATCTGCATAAGCGTTCACACAATTTTAATACAAGCTTTCAACAATTAACCTGTTTGCAATGTAAACTTATTGAAAATCACTAATGTAACTTTATAGTGATAACATATTCCAGTTTTCAAAATAAAATGCAAGCTATGAATGTTAATGATAAAAAAGGTTTCTGAGACTTATCACAGAGTTTACTTTCTAAACAAAAATGATTTTAATACAGATAAGCCTCAGTTTAGAATAGGAAAAATGATATTTCTTCTGAGTTACTAAATGGATAAACTGTCAGTTTTCATTTTCTATACTATTTAAGACCCAGATATAATTAGCAAACCCTTTCCTTCACTTCTGTTATTACTGATCATTTAATAAAACATTTACAAATTTCCACAGCATTATTTATTAAAAATAGGACTTTAATACTTACTTAATCTTTTCCATATATTCTGGAGTGTTCTGATTTGTCATGTTTGATGGACTTATATGCAGTTTGAAATCTGGTCCAAAGTACTCAAAGTAATCGTTATATGGCAATTCTGTTAAAACAACATCGAGATGTAACTTTTGTTTTAATTTTTATTGTTGAATTCCGTAACAGACTTACAGATCATACTAGTGTATTTGAAAATATTACTATAAAAATTTCAGTTCTCAAAACAATAAATGCAATGATTTATTGTAAAAGAAACATTAATTAAAAATATTATGGTTCAAAATTATGGTTTGATTCAAATACTGTTACATTATTTACATGCATATATTCTGTAAAAGAAAAAGTGCGTTGGTCTTACCTGATACGCTCCTTCTCAGAGTGCTGGGAATAGAATCCAAGCATGGGCGTGGCCACAACCATGATCTCATGGTTGTGGCCATGCCCATGCTTGGATTCTATTCTCCAGCACTGTGGAGAAATAGGGTCTGCACTGTCATAGGAAGTGACTTCCTTCAGTTGTGTTTTTGTTTCAATGTTTGACACCTAGAATTTCGGAATGTATTCATTTAAGCACTAAGTACCGCACATGTATTCATTTAAAGCTGTGCAAATACAATATAAGGTAGGATACAAAAGTTCTCCAAAAGAGATTCTTCCAAATGTACATCTCTTTTGAACTACTAAAACTTAAAAAGAATGAATCTGTATTGCAGATGCACGAAAAGACTTTAAGTAATTCAATTAAAATAATTTACTTCAAAAATTTGAAGTGTTTCATACATAGTACCACACACAGTAAGTTTGTTGTAATGTTTAAAAGTGCTGGAGTAAAAAGCTGGGAGGTTAGCAGTATTAATTCTGACTAAGGCATGGAAACCAGCCAGATGATTAAATCAATCACTCCCCGAGAAAGAAAGCACTGACCAAACACACCTGAAAATGTCATCAAGATAACTGGAAGGCCATTTCTATATACTGACTGGAAGGACTAAATAATTAATTTAAATCACTGTCTAAAGTTAAACAATTTACAAACATAATTACATACAGGCCTTTATGCATTTTATACTGTATATTTTCAATATTATTAAAATTATTTTTAATAAGTATTAATTTTATAAACTGTTGCATTCAAGAAACATCAGTTGAACTTTTAAAGTTTTAATAATTATTCTACCACAAGTAGAAACTTCAACAGGCAAGTAATAGTTACAAAAAGAATGTCTCCCTTAGTCAACAAAGGAATAATAGGATGATATAAGCCTTATGATAATACACACACACAGAGATATCAAAATACTAAAGGTGTTTTTTTTAACATTGCAAAATCCATTAGATTCAAAGGGGGAAATAAAACAAATTGATATTTTGTTTGGGAACATATTATAAATATGTATTATTTTAACAAACATCCCTCACTCCTTCATTAAAAAAATCCTTACACTATAATTGTAACAATTACAAGTTACAGTTATAGTGTATATTTTAGTGTACAGTATAAACTTTACACTGTAAATTTAAGGATCTTCCAGAGAATGAGATCACTGAGAGCAAACAGACAACAAACAAAGATTAACAGAGGAGTTGGAAGAGGTGGAAGAATAAGGCAGATGCAAGCAAAGCACTGTTTTTCCATAATATGACAAGAGAGGTCAGTCCAACAAGACAGACCAGGCTCAAAAATTAATACCACAAAAGTCAGGACTACTTTTATTGTAATAGCTATAGTAACAGAACCTTGCAAGTATGAATTCTCTCACTTTATCTTTGTGCAAATTAGGGGCTTGTTTGAGATATTTTCTTGGCCCAGGCTCAAGACCCTCTTATATGGCCACTGCCTTGGTAGCAGCTCTTCCTCTTGTCCTTCAAGGTCATTCCTACTTCCCTCTACAAAACATTGCCAACATTATTCAAACTCACTCATTCATTTATTTTGATTTATTTGGGGTAAATGATATGTCCAAAAGAGATCCTGAAAGAATCTTTGGAGATTACAAAGCCTTCAGTTAGAAGATAAAGGAACTGGGAGTATAAATATTATTTTTGTCAGTATTTCCAGCTGATGTTATAACTCAAGAAGAGAACAAGATTCTGGAAGGTAATAATTAGCTACAGACATGTGCCTGGATTCTAGAACAATAGCGTATGTTGCTTTCATAAAGGATTCAGTGGAAGAGATGAACATAGGAAGTTAGTGGAAGGGTAACTTGCCAGTCCTTTCTGGACAGCATGAATTAAAACAAAAATGTTGGGTGTAGCAAAAAACAAGCATCAACTATGTAACCAAGTTTTGGAGCCAAGAAACCAAAACACAAAGGGAAATGCGGTCTGAAGAATTTTGTAGGAAATTAGAACTGTAGAGCTTTTGGGTGATGCTACTCAAAATCACAATGTACAGAATTCTTGCTGGAATCAGGAATTTGTTAAGGTAGAGATTAGCTTGACTTATATTAGTTATATTAATTATAACTTAGATTATTAGGCCATTTGTAATTTTTAGTATAATATTTACCATTAGGAATTTCGCAGTCTAAGGCAACAGCAGTCTCATATGTCCAACATCGAGCAACATTGCGTATGGTATATCCACCGCCTCCAAGCATCAAAAGAGGCAAATTGAAAGTCTTTACAACTTCCACACATTTGGCATGACCTGCCAGAAGTCATGGACATTTAAAAAGAAAACATGCAGTTATGAAAAGCACACATATTTAATATGAAGATTACCAAATAAGGATTTTCTATATTGAGAACTCATAGCTAAACAAAGCATATCTGAAATGATAAAAGAAGAATGTAGGGTGAAGCATATAGTACTTCAGTTTAAAATACAGATAATCTATTTGTTTTAAGGAAAATAATCTAAAATTAAGATGATTAATACTATTATGATTACTCAAAACGTTTGGATGTCAAACTCGTGGTGTCACCATGTAATGTATCACACCTTTTGTCCCCTTTGCTGAAATGGATGGGCATGGCCAGTGTGTGACACATCCAGCCTGTGGACCATGAGTTTGACATCCCTGTTTTAAGGCGTTTTGCATTAATGCACTGAGCTACCTATATGTACATTGTTTTCCAGGTTTTAAAGAAGACACAGAATTGCCTACAATTAAGTGTAACTAATGAATGATTCTTTAAGAACTATGTCCCATTAATAGAAAAACTTGTTAAGTATCAGTAACTTTAGATTAATATAATGCTATATTTAAGAAAAGGTTAATAGACAATCCATAAATCATCAGGTCATTGTTTGAGACATTTCATTTTCTTAAAAAAAAAAAAAAAAACCCAGAATGACCACAAATGGCAAAAAAGCAATGGGAGCAGGCCCCAATTTCAATCTTTCTGTTGGCTTCCTAACAGATTTTCCTTGCTGGAAGCTGGCAGGGAGTGTCAGAAATATGACTATAAGCAGCACAGTAACATAGCATAACAAAGCCCACAACTTTGCCAAATTTCAGTCTCTTGAGAGCCATGTGTCTCAGATTTTGGATACATTCTGGAAGTTAGCCCATTCAAGGTATGTTGATTCAAAATCTGTTGCCCTATTACGCACTGTTTTACCCAATTAAAGTTTATAAACAATCACACAGACACAAGAGTCTTAGTAGTATATTAGACAGCCTGTGCCCTGTTGGGTCATCATTTCAGAGACATTTCCTTAAACTAAACAGAGAAATAGAATGACCATGGGTGGCCAAAACAGTAGTGGGCGTGGGAATGACTTTCATGCAGGTTCCTCATTGAATTTCCTTGTGGGAAGCTCCCTCCCTCCCTCCCCTTTCCAGATTTCTGGAAATTATTTTGCTTGTGGGAAGGTTACAGAGAAAAACAGTGGGGAAGTCAGAAAAAACTACAAGTCTAAGGCCAGTAGGCAGATAAGTGTCACAGAATATTATGCACATGACTGCAGCAGCCACTTCCCTAAATTTCATTCTATCATGTGTCCTAGATTTCAGATGAATTCTATAAATTAGATCATTTGAAACAACTTGGTTCAAAAATGGATGCCCTATGATGCACCATTTTGCCCAATTAAAGATTATGGAAACAAGGGCTTTAGTAGCATCTAGATTCTTCTGCATGTTTATGTATATCTGTTTCTTCATATCCCATTTGACAAGCAAGGCACACCAGTCTATTATATGTAAAAATGCTAAAACGGAACAGCTTTTTAAGTTATACCTTTAACTGCCTGCTGTGTACAAGAAACAACATACATAAACAAATGTCAATAACAGGCATTTGAAGTTTTAGAAGATACAAATTTTCTTAGAGGGCACATCAATTCATATACAACACATCACAATTTAACTGAAAGTTTACTATTTTAACTTAAGCAGGAATGAATAAATACATTGAAATTATCCCACCAACGCTTAATGGTTATGTATAAACTGCTACAGTACATAAGCATTACAAAATATAGCTAAAATGTAATAAAAATGTCTGCGATTGTTTAGAATGGAAACCCATTGTAAATCATAAAGCTGAATTCTTCAGCAAATTAAAACTCATAAAACACTTCCACCAAAAATTTCTAACCAATGTTTTCAAGAATATGAAGCTGTGATGCTTCTGTAACACTTTGTTCCCTTACCTTTAACCGTAAGATTAAAACATCCCAGTCGATCACCAGAGAGTGAATCGGCGCCACATTGCAATACTACTGCACTAGGTTGGTACATTTCCATCACTTTAGATATAATCTATAAAAAAGCAGGAATGATAGTAAACATTTTATTCAATACTACAATACCTATTTTAAAATGTGTTTAGAATGTACTCACTGGTTTAAATATTTGTCCATATGATTCATCATCTATTCCATCTCTCATTGGAAAGTTAACTGCATAGTATTTGCCTTTTCCAGCTCCAATGTCCTACAAGAAAAGCATAAACAGAAGGCACTGCACACCAGCAGCCAAGGAGAGAAAACAGCATGGCATGCTGCATTTAATTCCAGATCAACATTGCCCATTACAAGTGATTTAAAAATATTGCTTCTATATTGTAGCATATGAGAAATATTAAATAGAAAGTAAACACAATGTATACCACAGAGTATCAAACATATTTTACATGAAATTTTTCATAAACTATAAAGCATTTGATTTGTGCAATAGAAAAAATGTAAAAAAGAAATATGTTCAGAGAAACAGGCTATAGACATGTGACAATACAGAAGAATCAGACCCAGAAGCAAAATTAGGATGCAATTTATCGCAGCAAAGCATGATTTGGAATCACTGTACAGGGTAAAATACAGTGTCTTTCACCAGGAATGAGGATGGCGTAAAATACAGATATTCAGGCAGTTTAGATTTTATAAAACAACCAATTACCTGGGGATAGGGTGTAAGGTCATGGGTCTGCTCTGTCAGATCCGTAAAGTCACATGCTATTTTATCTATAAGAAATGTGCCACATTTCACTAAGCAAAAGACAGAAAAATAATATTCTTTTATGTTCATTCCTTTGTATTTTTATATAAATTCTAAATCCTTCATTCAGTAATTTTAACACCTTTAAACAATGGGTTAATTCATATTCACCAGAATGAAGTTACTCTTTATTTCCAGTGGAAATAACTTACAGTATAAAATCAACGAAGTGCACCCAGAATGATTAACTTCTCAAAAATCTTTGTTTTGAACCCACGTCCAACATTTCCTATTTTTTTTAATATAGGTTATTGAAAAAAATGGAAGACTCTTTTAGAGGAAAGAGATCATTTGGACTTCTTCCATCTAGATTCAGGCCAGGGTCTATGAAATTGGCTGCTTTGATGGCTGATGTTTGCTGTGACCTAGATGGAGGAAGTGCAACCTTCCAGATCTTGTTAAACTTTTCAGTGGTATTTCACACCATCAACTAACCCTTTTATTGTAGGCATTCAATAGTATACTCTTAATCATGTGATTTCTTCTCAAAATCACCTGTGTTTAGCATGAAGCAATAGTACCATCTTGTGGTCATACAGGTTGAAAAAAGTTTCTTACAGTTATTAAACTATTGTATTTAATTCCTATGAAAAAGGTAAAAGCAACAGAATTCCACCTTAAATAAATTGGTATTAATGTAAACATAAAGTCCATTATTAGACTTTAACATTTAATGACATCAATGGTTTCTCTAATCTCAGAACACAACCCTATTGATACTAAAGATTCAGCCAATCTGAAATTGGCAAAATAAGAATGTGCCAAAATTTTTCAAACCTTCTTAAAATAATATCCATTAATTACCAAGAAACTGTAAAGCAATAGACATCATCTGTTTTCTTAACTGTTATAGTTTAGATATACAAGATTATGCATCCATATATATTATTATGGCTAGTTGTCAGAATCAGATTTATTATGTCTATTGCATTTATATTTTGACTTTCTTCTATGATTTTTAACATTGTGTACATAGGGTTTGCCTCAATGCCCTTTCAAGTTAACTAATCAGCTTTCTGATTAAATGGGGACTTGAACTTAAGTCTCCTTAGTCTAAATCCAACAATTGAAAACACTATGCTGGCCCAACATTATTAGTAGAGTATAGCATTATATAAGAACAAGGCCTTTGTAGTTTGTTCAACAAAACAGTGATTAAAACATGATTTCATACAATGTCTTAAGTTTTTTATGAAGTATTTTTACTTGTTATTCTTTTAAATTTTCTTAAAGCAGTACTCAAAGGAGGCATTCAGTTTTTCAATTTGAGATTCTAAAAAAATAATAGCCAAGCATTGGCCTAGATTCAAATGTGTCTAATGGATTCTAGTGATACAGTAATCCACTTGTCATGGATACATCCTTAATTAATTATAAATTAAATTGTGATT
The DNA here is from genome assembly GCA_017656035.1 of Myanophis thanlyinensis. Lineage (NCBI taxonomy): Eukaryota > Metazoa > Chordata > Lepidosauria > Squamata > Homalopsidae > Myanophis > Myanophis thanlyinensis. Next base: position 4,517 of record JAEANM010008483.1, on the reverse strand, counting down.
TGACACTGGGTTATCTGAATGAATAACAGACCTTTGTTTTTTCCCTTATTCTGCCTTGCCTATAAACTTAAATTTGTATAGTTCCTTTATAGTAACTACTGTTGCACAATGTAGCATTATCTCCAATAAAATGTTACCCATTATACAACACAGTGAGTGTTCATACTTTATAGGAACAAAATAAAGACATATAGTTTTTAATGCTAAATATTATGTTTGCCGTCATACTAACCATAAATGAAGCAATGATACTGTTTGTATAGTTCAATTGTAATTATTGAGAAATCTTAAAGGCAACTTGGTGTCTATTATCACATTGTTTCTTATTATTTGATTGCTTATTTGTAGCCTATGAGTATCATTAAGTGTTGTATCTTATGATTCCTGATGAATGTACCTTTCTTTTTATGTACTGAGAGCATATGCACCAAATACAAATTCCTTGAATGTTCAATCACACTTGGGCCAATAAAGAATTCTATTCTATTAGTTTTGACCAGCCATTTTTAGCTTTTCTGGATATTTATCTTGCCAGTGAAAATGGAGTCCAGATATTAGGTTGGAAGAATTTCACAATCATTCTAGACTAGATGCTAAAATGACTTTTATTAGAACCCTCCAGATGCCATATCTAATATAATGTAATTACTTTTAAAACATTACAGTACATTACTTCTCCCAGAAATGTACAAAAATAAACATCTGGACGTACACTAATGTAGACCAATATCATATTAATGCAAATACTGATGAATTTTAAATGAACTTAATGGAAAAGATGGACAGAGACTAATAACTAATTTAACTTGAGAATGATGCTTAAGAATAGCATTTCTAAAATGTTATCTTAATTAAATAAGCTTATAACTGAACTCACCCTTAAATCTCCTGTTCCAGGGAAATATTCACCATATTTATGGAATGATACCGTCATAACTCGATCTGTGGTATAAAAAGCTTCTTCAACACCATCACCATGATGGATATCAATATCAATGTAAAGAACTCTTTGATGATATCTGGCAACAAAAGAAAAAAAATTAGTAAAGCAATAGAAAAAAATCTCACTACTCTTCTTCAGAAGAAAATGTGGCTAGAATAATCCTTGATTTTGTTTTCCATCCCAGATTTAATCAATTAGCTCTAATATGCAGATTTAAGTTCCACAATACTCATATTTATCTTTCATGCAACTCCAGTAATATTAGAACATTTCCAAATATTATCCTAGATGATGGTGTAGAATGGAGTACTGCATATGCAATATTATATGCATATTTAGTATATAATAGGGAGTTCGCAATGCATAACTATATAGAGAGTTGCATGTTAAGGTTATAGAGATACAATTACATAAGGCTCTTATTTTAACTATGTGATATGCCTGTTTTAGGTTTGTATTACAGTTTTTATATTTCCACTTTAAAGCACTTCAGGTCATTTGCAATGATACTGTCACCAATTTACAACTACCAACAAAATCATCCTGGTGGAAAGTATCTTGTTTCAGATAATGATTTATTTCTTAATCCCTTGTATTAACAGATAATGGACTTAACTTTATAGGAAATCAGGATTGCCCACTAATTATTGATCCATCAATATCTTAAATGTAATTAGCAAGCTTTATGCCAAGCATCTATAAAACCAACTCTCAAACTGACCAATACAGAACACATGCTGGCTGAAAAATAGGCAAATATTATAAGATTGTACATCCAGTTACAGCATTAACTTGAAAAATATATATCAAGTCAAAACTATATACTGCTTTAAGCTTGCGTTTTGTTTTATTTCCATATTTTAAGTTGTAGTACAAATTAAAAATAATTTAGATTTTTCATTGTGAGTCTGGCATGATTTAAGCGGAGACCAATACATGCTTATGTACTATATTAAATTGGTTACAACTTTTTATTTTGAGTGTAGGACTTCTGATATTGGTTAATAGTTTTCAATTGATTTGGGGAAGATTGCTGTATTAGAAACTGCTTTTCGCAAGGCACTTTTACAAGCAGGTTTATCAGGCCTTAAATAAAATGTTATGTACTGAAAAGGGCAATTCAGTCTATCTGCCTTAGAGATATGTTTCTGATTCCCCCTTTTTATGGCCAGCAAAATATTTAAATTAAAAAATCATAACCAATTTCAGAACTGCATTAACCTAACACATTTTTGACAGATTCTCAATGGCTGCTTTTGAGGGAAATTTCAGAAAATATAAATAAAAACTTGGTATTTGTGATGAAAGGCAATTGAAAATATGGTCAATGCTTGCTGTTGTCCATTTTATAAATCCCCACAGCTATCTTTAATAATTTTCTTTATAATTAAATTTTTAGAACATTCAAATACATTTTTCATACAGCTACTGTTAGCTAACTGAATTGCATGACTGAATTTGAATGTGGCCAAGTTCTGCTTTATTATTTCTAAAATTTATTTAGACTGAATCATGCTATAAGTTGTTTTATATGTGTTACATTAAAAAAAACCCTTTACTTTCTATTTTATTTGGCTTTTAATGGACCTTTGGTCAGTGAGTACAATAAAGGCTCTTTGGTGCTATAAACATATCCAAGTATTTTCTTTTTCTTTTTAATGTTATTATTGTTGGTTATTTTATAAATGAATTACTAACATAAAAAGGTATCTAGCAAAAGTAGGAAAGCACAGTTTTGGCAAATTCTCCTATCAAGCTTGGATGGGGCACTGGATAAAAAAATCTCTTTTCACAAGATTCTTTGTGTGTGTGTGTGTGTGTGTGTTTGTATATAATTCAAAATGTAGCATTACATTCTAACATCAATTCACTATTTGAATTTTCTTATTCTTAAAGTGGAAACTACTTTCTTGAATTTTGCAGACAAAAATGTTACATGATAGAAAGGTATATCCATGTTATTTCTGCATGTAGCTGTGATAATTTTTTACCAGAATTGTTGCACCTCATTGTATCATGCCATATAACTTGTAAACATTCTGCAAATTTTTTAAATTAATTAATTTAAATTAGGTAGTCCCATTTTTTTGCATATACTTCCCCCCCTCCTGATCACACCACCATTTGGCACCAAAACAGATTTTCAAAGACAGAATGTTGTAAGAGTGATTGTGAAATAAGGTAATGTACATGAAGCCTATGTATGTGTAAACCCTATTTCTTGATTTTTTTGCTTTGTTTTTACTTCCTTTTGTATTTTCTTTCTCTCTTCTTTACCTTCAATCTGCTTGGTGAAATTAGGTCTTCTATGAATCTCCATTTTCCTGGTTATATTTTTTGTTTAAATGTAGATATATTTTGCATCACTTCATTTTAAAATTTAGCCTTGTTGCTATGATGCTTACCTCTAAAGCCACTATTTTAATGTGAATCTGTTGACATTCTAATTATGCAATACCAATTAACCTTTCTATTTTTTTGGAAGAGAAAATAAATGTGCATTTTAAGCTTCAATTTATGATTACGGGTAATTTCCTCTTAACATGGTGCCTATTAATATATTTTTAAGATCCGGGAAAAAGTACTGTTTAAAAATACATTTACACGTCTGTGTTTATGACCATGTGTGAGTTTGCAAGAGTTAATCTTAGTCTGATAATTTAAGGGATAACTTGGAATTACTTGTAATTCCACCTTTATTATGATTGCTCTACGATAATATTCATAATCTTAAATGTAAGGAGCTGGACTTTCCCACCTGTATTTGCTAATCCAAAACAAGGGAAATAGTATTTTGAATTAAAAAAAAAATTCATGCCAACTAAGGCATTAATAAGAATCATCTACTGTGAAATACTACAGCTATCAAATGATTGGAGATAATTATAAGATTATAGTCAGGATAGTTTTGGAGCAGAGCATAACATTTTTAAATTAAATTATTTAGGAAAAATGCATAAAGAAGAACTCACACTACTAAAAACTCCTTTCCTAACTCTATTTCTTTGCTCAACATACTCAATTTCAATGAACACTCATGTTTTCAACTTATTTATGGGATAAGTTATGTATACAACTGTACCAGGAACTTACTTCAATAACTCAAGAATGGCAAGCACAATATCATTGACATAACAGAAACCAGATGCCTCTGATTTCTTAGCATGATGAAGTCCTCCTGCCCAATTAACAGCCATATCTGTTTGTTGTCTATTCAATTTTACTGCTCCAGCTAAAGAAACATTATGAGAAAATGCAGTTAAAATATTTTAAAAATTAAAAAGACAAGATATAATACCTAGCAAGAAAAATAACAGCTTTAGCTAACACATTTCTGTTCTGGTTTGAATTTCAATAGGTTTTTTTTAAAGCACTTCTGCTGCTGTGTTGCAAATCAGATACAGATTATGGTTCAACGACCACAATTGAAACCAGTAACTCCATCGTTAAGCAATGAAGTCATTAAATGAGACATTACTTTTTAAAAAAAAAAAAAATATTTATTTTAATAATAGACAACATATACAATATTTCACCCTGTGCTATACATAAGAAAGGAAGATTTGGTTCCTCG
>JAEANM010008482.1:2004-16979 GCA_017656035.1 Myanophis thanlyinensis | reverse complement strand
CAACTCCCAGAATCCCTCAGCCAGCAAAAGCTGGCCGAGGGTTTCTGGGAGTTGAAGTCCACAAGTCACAAAATTGCCAAGTTTGAAGACCCCTGTACAAGGCTCTAAGCACCAATTAAAACTGCCAAATTGTCTCTAAATGCAAAAAGACAGTTTTCTAGCTAATTTCATTCTTTTACAGGGTTCTGGGGATACCCAAAAAATGATGCTGGTAGGCTACGTGAAACACCCCTCAAACTGTACTTTTTGCTCTTCTGATATAAAGACATGGACATTGTTGTCTTCTAAATAGTTCTCTGACTTGCGGGTAGATTACACAGTTCATGTGCTATGCTTTTTTGTACAACTTTAACACAACTAATGCTCAGCTGTAAACTATAGTAGCTGTATTCATATCTTGCAAAAAATCCACATCAAACCAAACATATGTAGCTTATTAATTGAGGAGATGTAAATAGACAGTGTACAGGCAAAATTTAGCTCGACATGTTTGTGTTTTTGTCTAACCAAGAGCTAAAACTGTAAGCAAAAACATATATGTGCTTCCCTGGGCAAACAGACATGAAGATTTTTGCACATTTAGTGTTGAAACTCTGGAGATGGATGAATGAGACTTGTGACTTTACAATCTCCCCATAACAGGAACTGTGACTTTCTGGAGTCCTTGACATGTTTACTAGTATTTATGACATGTCTGAAAAAAATCAATTTTGCCTTTAGCATGCTAATCTAGAAACTAAAGCTCTTGCCAGGAAATCCACAGAAGTCTAGTACTACAAAGCTCTTAAATCCAGTTTTAATATGCAGTTCTCTGTACAAATATTTTAGTTGTAAGTATAAGTCCAAATTGTCCTTTTTAATCTTGTGCTCATTTTAGGTGATCACGAATTCATTGGCAATATCTCTGATACTATTACCTTCCAAGGACTCCATAAAGATCAAAAGACAAACCCACTTTAATGAGGGATTATGTGTAAATGTGGATCTTGGCTGAAAGGAATCTAATGATTATCTAGCCTATCTGCCTGCTTCCATTCCCTATGGATTCATTCCCAACTCGTTTCCAGAATACCTGCATAGAATCTGCGCAAGTCAGTTTCAAGGCAATTCTCCAAGAAACGTCTCAGTGGGAGGACATGTGCATTTGGTGCAGTCCAGTCAGTCAGGAAATCTTCCACAATGTGATGGATTGTGTCTGGGCGAGGCAAGGGCCAATCTGGTGGGCAAAGTCTCATTTCACGTTCTATTGGGAGGAGCCAGAGATAGTTATCAGAGAGAGAGAGAGAGAGAGAGAGAACAAAGGAAAAGAATGGGCAAGAAGCTAATATGGGAGGCTAGGAGTTTTAGTCCCACTACAGCAGGGGTGTCAAACTCGATTTCATCAGGCCGCATCAGGATTGTGTTTGACCATGGAGCACCGTGGTGGGCATGGCCAGTTAGATGTCACTCCTGTTGGGGAAACCTGTGGTGGCCCAAGTGCTCTGCCAGCAAAAATAGGCTCCCCAGCTCCGTTTTTAGCTGCTAGAGCCTCCTTCAACCCTCTGCCAGTGAAAACAAAGCTTGAGAGGCCATAAACAGAGCTCAGGAGCACATTTTTTATGGCAGAAGCACAAGTCCTTTGGGTTTTCCAGGGTGTCCCCATGGGCCAATTAAAGTACCCCGCAGGCTGGATCTGGGCCTGGGCCTTGAGTTTGATTTATTTATTTATTTATCATATTTATATACCGCCCCATAAAGAGTCTTGGATGTCCCCTCTCCTCCCCCCTTTCCCGTGGGTTAAAACAGCATCCACATGTTATTTGGACTTATCTCAATCATTCTTTCAGCCAAATTGTGATTTGCATAACCCAACCAGCTAAAATGTGCCTTATTTATACAGTTGTCATGGTACTCCCGAAACCACTATTATAATTGACAAAACACTATAAACAAAATATATACACATTAAAAATGTGTATAATTCTGTCCAAATAAAATTGCTCAAATTTACAGTTAGGGATGTATTTGTCCTTATAATTTGATGGGTTTGTTTTTTGTTTGGCTTGAAGATTGTGAGGACAGGGACAAAGTGTAAAAGGATGAGGCCTATTCCCTGTTTACTTGAACCTTACTCCTCTTGACTGACTAAAATGTCTATATCCAATATCTAAGGGATCTCATCAGTGCCTCATTATGAGAGGGATATGTTCTCCATATGTTCCCAACTGCCTCTTTTTTGGGGTGGTAGTGAAATTACTAGTTTTTAAAGAGTAAAATGGTTGCCTTTAATCTTAGAAGACTCTTGGAAGAATCTGGGGCATAGGAAAAGAATAATGTGTAGGTCATTAATCAAATTTTTTATTAATAAAATGCTGTCCAAAGAATAAACAATAAAAGCATGAGAAATTTGTTTCCTTAAAAAACATTTTATTTATAGTGTGTCCTGTACTGGGTGACAAGCCAACAAAATCAACAAGTTAAAAACTAACAACAGTTAAAATATACATAAAAACACACCCATAGTGGTCAAAAGGGTCTCTGATCTGGTGTAGCCACTTTTGCTGTGTCTTATCACTGTCTCCCTAATGCCTCCTCAATGCTAGTTCTGCTAGCTATAGAAATCAGCCTCAGCACACTACCAAGCTATTTATTTATTAATTACACTTGTATACCGCCTCCCTCCCTAGGGACTCGAGCTATCCAAACCATACTAAAAGCTATCCAACTTTCTGTCACTTTTAACATTACTTAATTGAAACACTGTAATTAGTGGAGAAGGAATAAAAAAAATACATTGCTTACCAGTGGGAAGTTGCTTATAATAATAAATTACAGGATGCAGGAAGTTAGACTGCCAAGCGTGTTCTGGCTCTCCTACTGCACGGTTATAGTAGAAGACATCCTTGTCAGGACCAGAGAAGTTCTTTCCATACTCCATTATAATGACAAAAAGTCCATCCTGCACCTTTCTTCCTGTGCGCCACTCCAAGTCTTGTAAGACTCCAACTGGATACTCCTCCAGGTATTCAAATTTTGTAGCATTCCTAGGACCAATCAAAAGAAATACATTTCAAGTATAATAAGGCACATTGGCTATGTAAATAATGGTGTGCTCAGTTAACTGATTGCAAAGGATTTTTTTAAAAAGTGGGATTGTATTTTCTACCATACCCAATTCAGCATTTGGAATTAATTTTAAATTCTGCTTTATTCCATGATTATCAAGCATCAGCTACGGCGGTATACTTAGCTAAACTCTACTCCAAAGATATCCGACCACTATCAATTGTATGTTCATGATCTAAGGATTAAAGTATTATAATATATATTACAAGGAACTGCTTGTCAAATATAGAAAAAAATCTTGATTATGCTCTTGCTTGAATCTTTTAGTTCATTAACTGAATTCTGAATTTGGCAGAGCATAAATGTGTGACTCTTGAATCAATCCCATGATATAAAGAAAGCTTTGCACTGATACATCCTTTTCAAAGGAACAGTTTTAGAGCAATCCTCTTTAGCATTAAGGTGTGTTAATCATAAAAGAATCAAAGTAACATGGTTGACAACTAAATTTGGAAAGACCAGGTTAAATACTAAATATAGTAATGACTGGTGCTTAGGACCAATCGTTTAACTCTCCATCTAATCTACCTTACAGGATTGTTATGGCAAAACTGGGTAGAATCTATTATTGGAGGAATAGAAAACTACTTGATGGATTTCCTTGTTCTGCCATGCAGGCCTTGTGTCTCTCAGAATCTGCTTTCCAGGTATTATAAACCCTTTAAAGCAGAGGCCCCCATCCCCAACCCCTGGGCCACTCCCTACTGTGCCAAGACTTATTTGAAACTGGACTGTGCAAGGGGTATAAGCCAGTGTGCACATGCGTGAGCAGCTCCATTCACATGAGTGGCAGGCTGTTTGCGCGCGGCTCCACTTGTACAAATGGCAGGCCAATGTGAGTGTGTATGTGTAGTGCCACTGCTCATGCGGCCTGGTTCCCATCTCCCCCTGGCCAGCTGGACTACTAAGCCGCAAAGGTTGGAAACTGTTGCTTTAGAGAAGGTTTGAAAGACTCATAGTGTCATGAAAGTGGCAGAGAAGGGGAATGAAGAAAAGAATGAGTCCCCTCTTAGTTATAGTTGGCAGAAGTTCTTCTCTAACTGATTCCATTCACTGATTCTAAAGGAAAAAACCTCCTGAGTATCATTACTCACTCTTTCAGCAAAATGATGTCTGCCAACACGCTAAACATCTGATATAGCCCAGATGCCTCATTCACCCGCCTGACAATAGCATTTGTTAACTGCACAACAGGATAGCTGGAGGCTGGCCAGGGCACTTTGTGGTGACGGACTTCTAGTAAGCGATGAACTGCACGGGCTGCATAACGGGGGAAGAACAAAAGAGGCAGATATTATCATTAAATATTACATGCTAAGAGAACTGCCCTAATAATAAGACCACTGAAATGTGGAACAAGTGAGTTTTGGGCTAAAGCCAAAAAGCTTACTACTATTTGGCAGAGTTTCACACTATAGCAGGCAGAAGAAAAACATGGATAACGCTGTTACTACATTATTCTTTGACTGTCCCACACTCTTGAAACTACAAATTCAGATTTTTGAGTCTTTTTTTTAAATTTTATTTATAGTTTTTTTTAACATATGTAAGTGCCTAGTGAACAGTGTATTCTCTGGGTCAATGTACTTTATACACAATGCTAATAATAATACAGTACTGTTTATAGATATAGATATACAATAATCTTTCAACTTCTAACACATGTACATAGTAATTGTAATGTATTATATTATATAGCAGTATACATACATTCTCCCAGTTTTTACTATTTTCTAATCATTAATAAAACATTTTTTGAGTTTTTATTGGCCTTCATATCTGATAGATTTAGTAATATCACTACCATTGTTGGGGAGTCCTTCTAAAAACTGATGAGGGATGCCAGAAATTGTAGCTTAAAAATATCTGGAGAATCACAAATATTTCCTGATAGATACAAAAAATGCTTTTCTTTGTAGTAACAATAAGATTAGATAAAATTTGATACAGTGGGTAGCTGTTGTAAATGCAATACCTGAATGTTATTTTTCCTTTCCTGCCATTTACTTTCTAAGGAAACTGAAGAGGGCACAGCTTCCACCACACATCCTCACAACCTTCTACAGAGGGACCACCGAGAACACCCTGAGCAGCTGCATCACCACCTGGTTTGGGAATTGCACCATTTCGGCTTGCAAGACCCTACAGCGAATAGTGAGGATGGCAGAGAAGATCATCGGGGCTGTTCTTCCCTCTGTCATGGACATATACACCACACGCTGCATCCGTAAAACCAGAAACATTGTGGCTAACCACACACACTCCTCATGCACACTCTTTACTCTGCCATCTGAAAAAAGGTATAGAAGCATTGGGGCTCGCAGAAACAGACTGTGTAACAGTTTCTTTCCACAAGCCATCAGACTCCTCAACACAGAGAAACTGGAACCGTAAATACTTGTGTATTTAGCTTTTTCTCTCTCTAAGTTCTTAGATTTAGAGCTATGTGTAGTTCTGTGTCCTGCTCTTTTTCTTTTTTGTCTATGTTGTCTGATGTAGCATCTTGGTCCTGGGGAAATGTTGTTTCATTTCACTGTGTACTGTACTGTATATTGTTGAAATGACAATAAAACCTACTTGACTTGACTTTAATAGAAAACGTATTGCTAAAAAAATGCAGTATGTTATTTCTGTTGATAAATGGAAAAAAAGAATGGAATAATTTGCTTAAAAGAAAAAAAAAGATGGGTCTCAAATGCCAGAACGTCAGTGCTGAGCTTGTTCACATTCACTTTCTGTCCATGTCCAAAACTCACCTGTGTATCGGAAGCCATGAATAAAACCCCCAGCAGATTTCCTAAAATCCACTGAGTGGCTTGCAGTTCCGAGAAGAAAGAGACCTCGAGTTGCTTTGGCTTCATAGCTGGATTTGATCAAAGGATACTTCTTCTTACTGCCTTTGCCATGCATCAAACCAACAGACCTGGGGGGGGAGGGGGGAGGCGAGAAACACATTGAGAATGGAGTCTGGCTGACTTCACAGATTTCAATAGAAGGGGCAGTGTATGAGCTTTGATCTTGAGACCATCTACATCAGGGGTTCCTCAAACTACGGGCCATAGACCTGCTGAAGCCATTAATCTGGGCCGCATGGGATGAGGCTGCCCCGCCCACATCGTCCTATCCACCCACTGGCCCCCACCCGCCTTCAGAACAAAAACAGGTTGTGCAGAGGTCCTGGAAGGCCAAAAACAGGCCCATTTTTTGCCTCTCGGAGCATCCGTGCAACCCAATAACAAACTGCGTGGAGACCTCCTAAACAACTTAAAAAATGATCTAATAAAAAGTCAACCAAAAGAGCAACATGCAAACAAAAGCAAATAAAACACATGCAGGAAATTAAAGTTTAATTTGTGTGCATTGTTTAATGGACTGCTAAATTGGCCATTCCCACCCACCTAGCCACACCCACCCAACTGGTCCACCCCCCCCAATAGTCTGAGAGACCGTGAATTAGCCCCCTGTTTAAAAAGTTTGAGGACCCCTGATCTACATGTTAAAAGGCTCAGGAAATATTTCTTTCTCAAGGACACTCTTCCTTGGCATTAAGCAAGATGCCCATGTGACCGCTTCTCTCAATGACTGCAATGCTGGCATCCCTGGTTATCATTGTTAAGTGAGCTCTGAGGTGATAAATAGATGGTATTCCCTACCAAACTTCAAGCAGGATTTTCAGCAGCCATGATGAGATGTGAGTGCAACCTGCACAGGGTTCCTAAGACACTCCCCCCACTTGCCTGAGCCAGCCCCCATTCCTTACTTTACCCTGCTGCCCTGCCACTTAGATTTCAGCTCCCTCTTATTTCTGAGGCTGTCTCAAAGAGCTACCTGCCAAAGGAGGAGCTCTGGATCAGGAGTTCTGGAGACCTATAGTTTAATTTCTTGACAACCAGACATATTTGAGCATAGAACTAAAGCATATCCATACATTGCTGCCCTGAAATTAAACAGAATTATGATGCAATTATAGTTAGATACGTGCACCCTAACTGCAGAGCTACTGGCTTTTTAAAGGAGAGCAAAGCAAGTTTCATATGTGACACAATAATCTTGTTCTATTTAAATAATTTAAAGCAATAATGGAAACCAATTGTTATTTTAGTTTAGACTGAATTAAGGGACAGCAACAACAAAATGGTTGCATGAGAAAAGAGATAGAACATCATCTTACTGCTCATTCAGTCTCAGACGGTTAAAAGATAATGTCATGGGAATAGCTAAGCACTTTAATCAAATCTTAAACCATTTTATTATGGAACTACCGTATTTTTTGGCATGTAAAATGCACTTCTCCCCCCACCCCACAAAAAAGTGGTGAAAATATCTGTGAGTCTTATACAGCAAATGTTGCCGAAGCCCCGCTTACACACCAGACATTTTTTGGCCTCCACATGCTCCTTTTTGGGCCTTTTCCAGCCTGTTTTCGAGGCTTTTTTTGACCCATTTTTGGGGCTTTTGAGCTAAATGAGCTAAAAAAGCCCTGAAAACATGCCAAAAAAGCCCTGAAAACATGCCAAAAAGCCTCAAAAACGGGCTGAAAACCCCCTCAAAAACAGGCCAAAACCCCCTCAAAAACCCCTCAAAATTGGGCTGAAAGCCCTGAAAACGGCCAAAAAAGGCCTCAAAATTAGCCAAAAAAGTATCAAAAACAGGATGAAAAAAAGCCTCAAAAACAGACCAAAAAGCTCCAAAATGGGCAAAAAAAAAGAGCCCTGAAAACAGGATGAAAAAAGGCCCAAAAATGGGCCGCACAGAGACAAAAACTTTTTTTCCTTTTCTAAATCTAGGTGCGTCTTATACACACATGCATCTTATAGACTGAAAAATATGATAAGTTTGCAAACGTGAAATAGATCATTATAAAATCCTGCAAATATTACATTTAATAAAAGATGGGAAGGCATTTTGCATGATGTTTTGTTTGACTTGAAGCTCAAGAAAGATCCATCCATGCCACATAAATAATCTATACATTTCAACCCTCTCAAACATCCTATCTCTCTGTTATGTTAGAACCAATCCCATCTTACTTGTTGAATATGGAAAAGTCAAACTTCCAACCCAGGCAGCGAATGGCTCTGTCATAAGGTGCCCGAGTGGCAAAGTTGTCTAATTCATCCTGTGGAAGAGTGACAGATTCTGGGTCGCTGCTATTGCTGTTCTCCAAGTAGAATCGAAGGGTGATATGCAGCTTTCCTTTTCTGTCTTTGATGAGAACTAAATCTTCTAGATCACCCTCTATAAGTCCATCCAAAGACTTCAACTGGTATGTATCTAAGAGCCCATTGTTAATTGCTCTAAGGAAGAAAGAAAAAAACAAACAAACAACAGGTGGGATGTAAATTTTACATGCTATATTTAGAAAAAATGGCTGCCACTCATTGTAGCAATTCCAGATTAAATATAGAAGTTCTCTGGCTAGATATGAAGCAATTACCTGTGTTGTTGTTATGTTCTATGTTACTTTTCGTATTTTGATGGAGAAAACATTACTTTTGTTTTACTTCAAATTATTATATTTTCTTTTGTAAATATACTAGGAAGATGATTAACAAATATAACAAAACTGAATGCCTTGTGGAAGATCAGAAAGGATAAGGGAGGGAGCAGTCTTTGTTTTATTTTTTCTTATTAGGAGGGTTTACAATCACTTATTGTAATAAAAAAAATTGCTTCCTGAATGTATGCACACTAAAAAGTCGTGAATGGCCCTCTTTCTGTAGTGTGGGGCTAAAGTACTAGACTAAAGATTGGTAGGTTCTAGTCTTCCTTTAGAAGTTATATGGATGACTTTGGGTTAACAGTCTTTCTCAGCCCTAAACGGAGTTTGAAAAAACAGTCTACCAACCCACATTGGATCAATGTGATAGATTTATGATCCATAACATTAAATGAAAAGAGCTTCATCCTGCAGCAGACTGGTTTGAGATCATCATCATCATCTCAAACCCCCAAAATGTCAACCTTATGTCTTAGTAAAATCAAGCATAGCTCACTTACAGGTCTATACTTGCTCACACCATATTTGTTTCAGATATTGCATGTCTTGTTCCTTGAAGATCAAGAATATATGGTCCACTCTATGACAAACAGCAGTGACCAAAATGCTTCTTCTGCCTGGTCTTCAATGAGTTCCTGACCTACTTACTCTAAGCAGCTAAGAGAGGGAGAGGCATGAAAGGGGAGATGGGGCTTGGAATGATGATACCGGGCAGCACTGTTTTATACAAAACAGATGCTGTATATGGACTGGCTGCTAGAGAAAAAGTGGGGAAAAATGGGCTGCTTAGCATATGGCAGTCGGAGCTATTAGTCTACACAACATTTCCCCCAACTGTCTCAGTTTGGCCTGGCTGTTCTTCTGAAATAATATTACATTCTACTCAAGCCAGGATAAAGAGGCAGAGTTAATCTCTGATTACCAGACCAACCAAGATGTGCCTTCCCAAAAAACAAATTGCAATTTTTTTTTCAAAATGGTAGGAAACTCATTATTCCAATATCTGTTGGGAGATGAATTCTGAAAAGCATAGTCCACGGGTATCAAAACTCCCCGCGTCATGTTGCTGTCACGTGACGTTTTGCTCACTAGTGATGGTAGGTTGGGCATGGCCTGAGCATGACGCATCCGCCCTGTGGGCCATCAGTTTGATACCCCTGACATAGTCCTTCCAGGAAATTCCTGATTTCTCTCCTTAACAGCTTTTCCTTCAGAATCGACAGAGGCATAGGAATCAGTTATTCTAGATAAGGCACACTTAATGTAAAAAATGTAGTTAGTTATCATTTGAAAGGAAAATAAAGCTGAGTACAACTGAAAGCGTATCTTGGACTTCATGGAAGATTTTAATAAATAGAGTGTAGTAATAAGTAGCATTCCGTTGCTGGAGTAGTTAATAGGAAAAGGAGCTCTAAGTGGGTAGAGTTCCTAAAAACAGAGGTATTACAGACACACAAATGGAAGCAATTCCATCAAGGAAAAAGTGCAATCCAGCAGAAGACAATAATATGGCTGCACAAAGATCCAGAAGCAAGAGGAACTATATGGGAGATGGAATGAGAGACAAATTGCTAAAGAATGGCAATTACACAACAGTCCAGAGTACAGATATATTAGAAAGGCTAGAATTCAAAATGAATCAAACTTGAGTCATTAAACCAAATTAAAGCATTGCATCAGATATGTTTAATTTAAATGGAGAGAAAAGAATTTATATAATGAAAAAGATGGCAAAATATTAATAGGTTACAATGAAAAAGCAAAACAATTTGATTCCTAATTTGGCTTCTCTAACAAACGGGTATGTGTTCCACCAGGCAATTATAAGAAGCAGAATAAAAAAGCAGGATTAAGATCAATCAAACATGATCAGGGAATCTACTTTTCTCTTAATTAGTTTAATTATGTGAGACCAGATTAACTGAAATTTAGGGTAATAAAGATGCTTTTTACGAAGAATACGTCTTGCCAGACTAAATTTATTTTGTAATCAGTTATCTTTCTTAATATGCTAGAGAAATGCTGTAGACATATATTACACAATATATTGGTTTAGCAGAATATTTGATAGAATGCTTAATGATAGTCTGATTAGGAACCTAATTAAAACAAAGGTACATTACATGACCATGAAACAAATACACAGCTCTTTCAAAATTCATATTCAAAGTTTGTTGATCAATAGTTCCCTGTTAAACTGGAGGAAGAGACCAAGTGGAAAGTAACAAGATTCAGCCCTGGGTCCTGAACTCTTCAACATTTTTATTTGGAATTTGGATGAAACACATTTTAAACTATGTATCTTTCATCTCTGAATATATGTAACAGTTCATATGAAGATGAAGTCTTACCTCAGATCTCCAACGTAGTGAGTAGCCCAAGAAAGACGAACTCGAGACCGGCCTACCATGTGTACAAAATTGGTGACACCCAGAATGTTCTCTGCTGTTTCAAAGGCAGAATTTCCCCGACCCAAAATCAACACAGACTGTCCAACAAAATCTTTTGGATTGATTGACACAGATTCATAACCTTCAACATATTCTGAACCTGGAAAGTTCACCTCGTGAGGAACCCACATGCCTGTGGCCACCAAAAGAACACTATAGAGAAAATAGAGAAAAAACATTTGGATTATAGCCAGTTACATTATATATGTCAAAATATCTTTCTCTAGTGTGGTGATAGCGAACCTTTTAGAGGCCGAGTGCCCAAACTGCAAGTCTCATGTGCAGAGAGCCGAAGCCCAGCTGGCCAATGGGAAGGAGGGGCATTACAACACCCTTGGCTCTGCAGGACAAGGAATTGACATCTGAGAGGCAAGATCTTTTTCTTTCGTGAGAAGTTGGAGTTGATTGACTTAACTTTTTTGTTTAGTCCTACAAACTTCTGTTTCCTTGCAAACGATCGTGAGAAATGCCACAGAGGAATATGGTGGAGCTGACCTGGGCCGACAGTACGCGTGCCCACAGAGAGGGCTCTGAGTGCCACCTCTGGCATGCGTGCCTTAGGTTCGCCACCACTGCTTTAGTGCTTCATGCTTGTGAAACCTTTATGTACTTCAAAAAACCCTCCAAACTCTTATCTCAGCAATAAAGTCGTATAGCAAAAAACTGATTTATAAAGAGAGAAATCCAAAAACACCAAAATCAGCTCTCAGGTAAATTTAGAGTAGGGTAGCCATTTTTACTGATCGATTTAGTAGGAGAGAAAAAGCAAAAGATCATACTATAGGAATTACTAGAAACAGGTTAAAAAGAGCGTTTTCATACTATAGTATACTTTAAGAGTGAAAATCTACGTTGAGACTACTAAAAGAAAGTTGGATTAGAAAACAGCTACTTCATTCATATTTTCATTCTCTACTTCTAAAAACATTTGACGTGACGATACTGAAGATTTTGTTGCTACAATGGCAAACAAAACCAGAAAGAGGCCAAAACAGGCAACTCAACTGAGTCAGTATGTTTGAAGCACCTTTAATTAGTAGAAAATTACAAATTTACAATGGGAGCATCCATGCTCCCATTCAGTTACTGGTACAAGAAAAGGGAAGAATTGGTGCAGAGGGATAATACTTTACAAAATTATAAACTATACAGAAAAAGGAAAGAATGTTTCTCAATCATGTTACCCACTTAACAGATTATATGCTTCCCACTCTCAGTAACTATATAAAGTCTCACTCGAGACAAGTTGATAACTCTTGATAATAAAATCTATGGAACAGCGGCACAAAGTGTCCTACTGAGAAACTCAGTGTGCAGTATGGACTGTACAGGAGCAGACAGATCTAATTGTCTTTTGAAGCTAAAACATGTAATGCTTCATATACCATAGGAAGGATCTTGAATTATGTCCCACAAGCAGTCAGTGCAGCTATTTCGATATGAGGATAATGCGGAATCTCCTGGATTGCTCACCATGCCTCTGCTGCATTTCAGACTAGCTAGACTTTCTAGAATGTCTTACTGTATATTAAACCAACCAGCCCACATCTCACTGACAGCAGATCTGTCACCTCTCTGAAATATATACTAGCATTTAAATTATCTTCAGTCCTCAAAAGATGATTTATGCATGCATGATATTAATAATTAAGAAACCCTGCATTTTTACAATGGGAGCATCCATGCAATATGACATTTTTTAACGAACAGATGAAGTTCTTCACCACTTACCTGCATTTGTAATTCTGAGCATTTTGGTCTCTGAGGATGAAGTAATGACCATTCCAAGCCTTGGGATCTTTTTCCAGCATCACAAGTACAATGGATGTGTTATAGTGCACATGGAGGTCTAGTTTGGAAGCAAAATCAGCTAGATAATGCACCATAGTATCAGCATCAGGGAAGAAATCCTGAGAGTAGTGTCGAAAAAGCAGTTGGTTATTGTGGCTAAGCAATGAGTTCCAATCATGACGGAGGTTGAATTCACTGTTTGATTTGCCAGTGTAACGTTTATTGATGCTGATCAATTTTCGATGACGGGGATACAAGGTGAAAAAGTGCCCTGGTGCATTCCTACGTTCAAAGACAACATAATTCCGACCTGCATGCTGAAGAAAATAGGCTATCTGCAAGCCTGAAGGGCCAGCCCCAATAATACAATAGTCATGGTAGAGAAAGTCATTAGACCAGGAAGAGGCTACGGACAAGGCAAAGATGAACAGAAGTTCTTGCACAGAGTTCAGAAATGATAGCACCATGTTGCTGGCAGGGTGGCTAACTTTCTTCAAGGCACTTTTGAGAACTGAGAAGAGAAAAAAAAACATTCACTGAGATTTTTCAAACTTGCTTTAATTGCACTGGACGATGCAAATCATACAGTCTATGTAAGTCTGGAAATGTATTCTGTATCTGAATGTATTCTGTGTTTCTGTGCTTTGTGTGATTGTACCAATGGAGGCTCACTCAGTTTTGCTGCACACATGTTGTGCATTAACAATAAAGGATTGTATTGAATTGAATTCTATATACTTCGTTTTGGTTCACACATAACATTAGGCTATGGTTTACTTATCTACATGTTTCACCGTATTTATTCAGTGCATATACTGCTTTTCTACTCGCCTAGCTGGATTCTTGTGCAACATTAAGCAATGTACCATGGCTGCCAAATGAGAAGGAACAATTAAGCAAATTGTGCCAACCCAAACAAACCACATTATGGCTTAGTACAATGTGTGAATCCAGACAGTGTTTCTTCACCCCGACCCCAAAATCTCTGATGTTTAACCACAAGGTCTTGCTTAATTCCATTCCAGGAAGGGGGAATAAAGGATAATTAATCATCTCTTTTAAATATCGTATTATCTCTAAGACCATTGCCTAACTGGAATACAAGACAAAAGTGGATTGCTCTGGGCCATTGTTGCAAGCTCACATATTTGGTCTGTGCAGCCATTTCTCAGGTTCCTGTAAGCATATCTCCTATATAGATTGCTAGGAGGATAAAGGTACAAGGGAGTTACCCATGTCAGCACTGAGATAGAAACAAAAAATTTAGACAAAAATAGTCTGAACAGCAATCTCTTTTAACAGAAATCAGCAAGTTAACACAAATTACTATTAACATTCCCGATTGCTCAAATAAAGTCAGATCACTGGCCTGAACAATTTTTTACCCACTTGCACACTCTAGCAGCTCTCCAAAGTTCTTTGAGAAAAAACATTATTCAATGGCAGCATCTTGGTGAGACAGAATGGTTAGAATAGTGTCCATCACCTTTGAACCTTGTGAGAAAATAGGACATTATTATTCTTTTAGGAATATTGTATAAATATTGTATATTTATACATGCACATGCTTGAATAGAACAAAAAATTATCAATATAAATTTAAAATTCACTTTCTTAGTACAAGAAAAGCAAAACAAACCAACAAAATAGCGTACTGTCTTAATCAACAAATTCCTAGAAAAAAGTTGGGTTTCATAATTTAGTCAGGAAAAAGAGACTTTCCATTTCTGGAAAAAAAAATCCTGCTTTCCATTTTCATTGTGTGGTCAATAAGAAATAGAAACAAACTTTTTAATTTGGTGGTGTTAGATGGGGGAAAGCAACTTTTTATTTTGAATTCCTATGCTAATCATATCACCGGAGGAAAAAAACATCTTTATATATAAGCCAGAGCAATATCTTTGTTGAAAGCTGGAGCAGAACTTAACTCCTGGTTAATATTTGCACACACCACCTTGTTATTATCTCCTGAACAACATGGAAATGGGTAATCTTGTCTTCTTCCAGGACACTTTCTTTGAAAAGTTCTAGGTTTTTTCTCTGATATTTTCTGCAGATCTCCCTTTCAAGTTTTCGTGCGGGGGGGGGGGGGGGGGGGGGGGGGGGGGGGGGGGGGGGGGGGGGGGGGG
>JAEANM010008481.1:0-16979 GCA_017656035.1 Myanophis thanlyinensis | reverse complement strand
ATAAATAAATAAAATAAATAAATAAATAGTGCAAAATGAGGTGACACTTGAAATAGTAATAAAATGTGGCTTCTTAAAATGATTTAAAAGAAACAGAACTCCTGGCACTAGAGAGGATCAGTCCAGGATCATCATCTTCATGGAATCTGACTTTTCTTTTAAAATCAGTTATTTATACTGCACTAGCAAGTGAGGGGAGCATGACTGGCTATTTTTAATGACATGCAAATTCTAATCCTAATGCATATAATGAGAATCAGTATGTCTTTATCAGGAAAAATCCATACTAAAATCAGCCCTACCAAAATATTGGGAAGGCAACTTACTTCTGGCAGTACTGTATGTAGTAGAACAGACAGATGATCGTATCTGAATCCAGATACTTCTTCGACTTACAACCATTCATTTAGTGACTGTTCAATGGCACTGAAAAAAAATGAAAAGGACGTTGGTCTTACCTGATACGGTCCTTCTCATCGTGGGAAGCATAGACTCCAATGTCTGGGATTTGGATTGGCTCACACAGGTCACGTGACTTGAGTCGAAAAAACTATAAAAGCTTCAGCCTGTACTGGAACCACTCCAGTGTTTTATCGGTGAAGGAAAAGATCGACGTCTGGAGCGCCTGTAACAAGAAGAACTAGGCCCTGCCTGCCTAATATAATAATCATAGTCATTGGGAGGGTATTGGAGTCTATGCTTCCCACGATGAGAAGGACCGTATCAAGTAAGACCAACGTCCTTTCTCCATTGTGCTGGAAGCATATGCTCCAATGTCTGGGACCTACCAAAGCTTAAAGTCCCAGGGTGGGTAGACAAAAAAAGGGATCAGGTCCTTTAACTATCAGGCGCTAAATGAACCTGTTGCAGAACCCTCCTGCCAAAAGCAGCTTCTGCAGAGGAAAACATGTCCAATTTGTAATGTCTAATAAATGGACAAAGGGATGACCAAGTGGCTGCCCTACATGTGTCTTCTATAGAAGACTGAGTATTCCAAACGGCAGAAATAGCTGCACTTCTAGTGGAATGTGCAGTGATCCTACTAGGAATGGGTAGATTTTGGTTTTCATAGGCCGTAGCAATACAAGCTCTAAGCCATCTACCTATCACTGATGAAGTTGCTCTGGAACCCATCGAGGCAGGGGTAAATTTAACAAAGAGGGTTTCTGTCCTTCTGAAGGAATGTACGCTTTATATAGATGCATAGCGCTCTGCGAACATCGAGAGTGTGCCATTCTCGCTCCCTAGGGTGTACAGGCTTAGGGCAAAAATTGGGCAGGATCAGCTCCTGGGACCTGTGAAAGACAGTGTTGACTTTAGGTACAAAGCCTGGGTCTAACCTGAGAATTACCCTATCAGAATTAAAAATGCAGAGATCCTGCCTCACTGACAAGGCCGCTAGCTCGGAAATCCTGCGGGCAGAAGTAATTGCCACCAGGAAAGCTACCTTTAGGGAGAGGTAATGTAGAGCAGATGTTCGCAAAGGCTCAAAAGGACTCTTGGTAAGAGCCCTCAGCACCTTTGGAAGATCCCAAGTGGGGAATCTGTGTATAACTGGGGGACGGAGGTTAACGGCCCCTTTTAAAAAACTCTTAATCACAGGTTGTTAGGTTAACGAGCGACGGTGCCCCGAATGAAGGACTGTGGCTAGAACCGCCACTTGGTGGCAGAGAGTGTTAGGGGAAAGCCCTTTTTCCAAACCATGTTGAAGGAAGAGTAGAACCTCAGGAATCGTAGCCTCCATAGGGATGATATGCCTTGGCACACACCAACGAAGAAAAGCCGCCCACGTAGCTTGATAAATTTTGTTGGTAGAAGGTCTTCTGGACGCTTGGATAGTAGTAATAACTGTCTGAGGGATGTTGCTCATCAACAGTGCTTGCCGCTCAACCTCAAAGCGGTTAGATGGAACCAGGATGGGTCTGGATGTAGAATGTGCCCCTGACGGAGCAAGAGGTGCTGTGGAGGGAGCCGCCAATGGCACTTGACTGAAAGCGCAATCAGATCGGAAAACCAGGGGTGTCTAGGCCAGTGTGGTGCTATCAAAATCACCTCCGCTTCCTCCTCCAAAATCTTGCGTATTACTGCAGGGATAAGAGGAAGAGGAGGGAAGGCATAAAGTAGACTTGACAGCCAGGGAGCACATAGTGAATCAGTGGCCTCTGCCAACAGATGGAAGTACCTGGTGTGGAATCTTGGAAGCTGTGCGTTGATAAGTGAGACGAAAAGGTCCACTGAAGGTTGACTGAATCTAGAGACAATTTGCTGAAAAAGTTCCGGATTAAGTTGCCATTCCGCCTGATCAATGGCAGTGCGGCTCAGCTAGTCTGCTTGGGTATTCTGGATGCCGGAAATATGGAGGGCCTGGATCGTGACCAAGCGAGACTCGGCCCAATGGCACAGTTCCCACGCCTCGGCCATGAGTGCCCGGGATCTGGTGCCCCCTGCTTATTAATGTGCGCTTTCGCTGCTACATTGTCAGTGAGAATCAGGACTGACCTAGAGCGGATGATGTGCTCAAAGTGAATGAGCGCCAACTTAATAGCCCTAAGTTCTAAGAGGTTGATGGGTGTTTTCTGTTCTGAGGGTGACCAAGCGCCCTGAACCATTTGCCCCTCCATATGAGCACCCCAGCCTATCAGACTAGCGTCTGTAGTAATAGTGAAATCCGGATGGACTCTAAGAGTGGTGCCCTATACTATGGCCAGTGTTTTCCACCAGGTTAAAGAATCTAAAACATCCTGGGGAAGAATTACTTGGGCCAGGGAATTGCTGCGACCCTGTTGCTGTTGCGCTGGTAGTAAAAACCATTGCAGCGAGCGAGAATGTAATCTGGCCCACGGAACAATGGAAATAGTGGAAATAAATTTCCCTAAAAGGCTAGACAGGGTGGCGATGGATACCGAGTTACGTTGCTGCACTTGAGTGACTAATTCCTCAATGCCAGTTCGTCTGTCTTCTGAAAGAAACACCCTACACAAGGAGGTGTCTATGATAGCTCCTAGATGCAAGAGCCTAGGAGTAGGCACTAATTGGCTCTTGGAATAATTTATGATAAAGCCATGAGAGACCAAAAACTGAATGGTGGTATTGATATCCGCTATGGCTTGATCTGGAGATGCCTCCTGGATGAGGATATCATCCAGATAACTTTGAATTCTAATTGGGATGGAACGAAGATGGGCTAATAAGGCAGTAAGAATCTTAGTGAAGGTCCTGGGGGTAGAAGACAGACCGAAAGGCAGTGCTACATACTGATAATGTTGGTCAAGATATACAAATCTTAGGTAACGTCTGTGTTCCGTGAAAACCGGAATGTGGAGATAAGCGTCAGACAGGTCATTTGAAGCCAGGAAGTCGCCCTTCCTGACCAGGCCCAAAATAGTTTGGAGTGAATGCATCTTGAAACATTTGTAAGCAATATACTCATTAAGACGCTTTAGATCAAGAATTGCCCTCCATTCCCCAGAGGATTTAGGGACTAGAAACAGTCTGGAATAGAAGCCAGAGCCCCTCTGGGAGGAAGGGACAGGCTCTATTGCCCTAATGGCGCGAAGGTGAGAAATTGCCTCCCGCATAGAAGACTGCATGGTAGGATCAGACAAAATAGAGCAAGTTAAAAAGGAGTCTGGGGGAATTGAGGTAAATTCAAGACGTAAACCGTGTCTAATTGTATTAAGGACCCACCTGTCTGAGACCGTCTCCTCCCACTGGTTGGCAAATCGTCAAAGACGGCCGCCAATGGGGGTGTCCCCTGACTCTCTATCGAGGCCTTCTAGCGGGGCAACCACTAGCCCCTCGAAAGGGGCCCCTGGGCTGGGGGAACTGGCGGTACCTGTCCCTGTAGTCCTGCTTGTCAGGCTTCCTGGGGAAGGAGCGTGGCTGGTAAGTGTAGGGTTGGGAGGAGGTAGAAGCAACGACCGGTGAGGAGGTAGGAGGAGGCCGGAAGGTCTGTGGCTTCGGATAGGGTGTAAATCTACGGCTGGCCCTCTTGGCATGAGAAGGGAGTATCTTGTGCTTATCTTTCGTTTCTGTAAGAAGAGGATCGAGGGCTGCTCCGAAGAGCTTGTCTGACTGCAGGGGACCCGAAGCAAGCTGCCACTTAGATTTCAAATCAGCCTGCCAATTTTTGAGCCACAGTAAGCGCCTGGAGGTGGATGAGGTGCCCATCGCTCTTGCCGAATAACGGATAGCATCAAGCGTAGCATCAGCCGAAAATTGTGTGGCGAGGATCACCTTGCTGACGTCATGATGTAGACGAACATCAGTAGGTGACAAGCGTTCCTGCAATTGCCGCAACCACATCAGGGTGGTTCGATTGAAAAAGGTAGCGGCTGAGATCGCCTTGACGGCCCATGCTGTAGATTGATGACTGTATTTAAGCATGGTCTCTAACTTCTTATCTTCTGGCTTGAGCTGGTCTGTAGGATCTCCTGACACAGGAGTTGAGGATAGAAGGGATGCCACTGGGTCCTCCACCGACGGAGGTTGTAAAAGGTCAACTAAGGCCTTGCTGGGCAGGTAAAATTTCTTGTCATTGACGGTTGGAGCCACATGCGTGGCGGGCTTTAGCCACTGTTTTTGCATAAGGTCAAGTACCACCTGAGGGGTAGGTACCTCCTCTGTACGGGTAGGTGGGATTGAAAAGAGAGGGTTTGAGGCCCCAGTCTGTTCCTGCACTCCCTGGGCTACAGGGGGAGACTCCTCCAGTTTCGTGGTGACTTTAACTTTGTGCAGAAGGGACCTAAATAAGGAGGAGGGAAACAGCCCTGGAGTAACCTGAATATCAGGCAAGGGCGCCTCATCATCAGACAAGGTCCCCTCAACCAGTTCTCCCTCCTCTGCTTCGGAATCCGAGGAGTGCTGGGAAGACGGTTGCGAGAGAGGCGGACGAGAGTCTGGAACAACTGAGGCTACAGGTGATGTAACCGTCCCTGAAGCGCGTCTGTTGGTCGAGGTGTGGGGCTCTGCTTGTTGGAGCAAAGCAAGGCCCTGAGTGATCGCCAAAATTAGAGAGGTCTTAAGGTCATTGACCACTGAGATTAGTTCCTCCCTAGGATTGGAACTTCTGGTGGAAGGGCCAGCAGCAGGGTCAGGAGGAGAAATCTGTGTCCCAGGAACAGGAGGTGAAGGTCCAGCAGAAGGGACAGCCTCCAGATTGTCCCGCTGAGGAGAGAGCTGGACCTGTAATTGGCCAAATACAGGTGTGGGCATGGTCAAGGGATCAGCTGACAGTAGGGCGCTAAGTTCAGCGCGCCTCACCTGCTTTTCAAGTGCCTTATGACGGCGTGAAGCCGCTTTCTCTGCCGCCTTGGACCCACATGAGGTCAATTTAAATTTGGCCTTTTTAGGGGCCTCTGCTGTAATATTTGCAGAGAAAGATTGAAGCGTGACCTCTGCCATACTTGCTTGCAAGGAATTGGCAGAGGAAGCCATAATGTCAATTAGTAAAGAGGCTTGTAAGTTGATAACTGCCTCAGGTACTTTGAATACCAAGTAGCTGTTAAAAATTGAAAGAGGATTGGGACTTTTATAGAATGCCCAGTAGGTGGTGCTATAAGACAGTGCAAGCCAATGCAGAGAACTGCAGAAAGGCTTATACAGAGGGTAAGTTGGAAATTAATTCCCTCAGGCCAAATTTATTGATTCCTCTTTCCTTCCCTTTTTTTTTTTTTTTTTAAACAGGGGAACAGCGGGGAAATCAACTTGGAGAGTAAGTGAATAATTCCTGCTTCCTTTCCTCCTTTTTTTTTTTTTTAAACTGGGAAAACTGGTAGTAATAGAAAAAAATAACTAGAACAATCCTAATAAATTGAGTTTAACTAGGCTGCAGGCAAGGTGGTATCGGGAAAAACTTGAAGCTGAAGAAAAATCGGCCAGGAAAAAAATTAGCATTCCAAAATGGCGGGAGTGACTTTTCGCACCCTTTCCAACGAACTAGAAGGCAAAATGGAGGAGAAGAACTGAAAGAACGCTGAGGAAAACACAGAGACAGTTTCAGCAGCACTTCCCTCGCGGTCAACACCAATCGGTCTGGGGAAGCCCAGCCGATGTGGATTAGCGATTAGTTGAATAAAGTGCAGTAACGTTAGCTCAAACGCCGATCGGTCTGAGGAACTCCAGCCGATGCGGAGCAGAACAATGAGTCCGAAGCCAGTCTTTAAGCAGTTGAAAAAACAACAGTAACAGTTGCTCAAACACCGATCGGTCTGAGCAAGCCCAGCCGATGCAGAGCGGAACAATTAAGGACGAAGCAAGTCTATCGCAAGGAGTGAAAATGTAATGAACACAGCCAACGTGAAAAAAATGGCTTGTTGGCTGCAAACGGACGGGAAGGGGGTGGGTGGGAGGGGGGGGGCTGGGAAGCCTCTTTCCACCATCCAAACAACTCTGGAGGGACTTGCAGTCAGAGAGGAGTGAGAGAAAAGGCAAAAACAGATACTTGCAGTAGATTAATGGAGAAAATTCAATGCTGAGGTAATTTGAATGCTCCAGAAGAAAAGTCAGATCGCTGTGACAAGAGTCGAAAAAACACTGGGGTGGTTCCAGTACAGGCTGAAGCTTTTATAGTTTTTTCGACTCAAGTCACGTGACCTGTGTGAGCCAATCCAAATCCCAGACATTGGAGACTATGCTTCCAACACGATGGAGAATGTCTGTTTTCCACACTCATGATCATTGTAGCTTCCCTGTGGCCATGTGATCAAAATTCAGACGTTTGGCAATTGGCATGTATTTATGATGGCTGCAATGGGGAGGAGTGGTGGTCACGTGACCACCTTCTGACAAGCAAAGTCAATGGGGAAGCTTCACTTAACAATTGCGTTATGAACAACTGCAGTCATAAAATGGGGCACAATTCACTTAACAGCTGTTTTGCTTAACAACCAAAATTTTGGGCTTAGTTGTGTTCATAAGAGAAGATTACCTAATGCATAAGTATTTTTTAATATTAGTGGCTAAATTTGAGGATATTGGCTTTAATTTGAGAACCTAAATAAGCCAACAGTGATTTAGCTCTGAACTTTAAAAGATCCAGAATGCATTTGTGGGTACCTGAACATAAGTTTATTATACCTGCTCTGTTGTTTTCTTATATCTGCAAAGTATACATTAAAAGGATATAGCCTGAAAGATAACTTTCATTTATATTAATGGAGAATCCGATCTATATACTGTATGTGGAGATTAAAATCCAGTACTTTGGATGAGAACAATACTTGCAAACAAGTTAATCCTGATCCCATTACTACTCAAATAATCTACTCAAATACTTTAATATAAATTCATCTTGTCTATTGAAATACCTATTTAGGCCGGGATTTGGGGTGAAGTTTTATCAGAAGGCACATTGTGATCGGTAGTTGAGGACTTGGAAACATATTGAATTTACCCTTCAAAGCACCCACATTAATCACCTAGGAAAGAAAAAAGCACTTTATGAACTATTTAAGTATAGGTAGTCCTCAATTTATGACCACAATTGAGCCCAACATTTCTGTGGCTAAGTATGACATTTGTTAAGTGCATTGAATTACTGCAGTTGTTAAATTAGTAACATGGTTGTTAAAGGAACCTAGCTTGCCCATTGACTTTGCTTGTCAGAAGATCGCAAAGGGTTATCACGTGACCATGGGACACCACAACTGTCATAAATATGAACCTGTTGCCAAACAGCTGAATTTTGGTCACATGACCATGGGAATGCTGCAACGGTCATAAGTGTGAAAAAGAGTCACTTTTTAAAGTTCCACTGTAACTTCAAACGGTCACTAAATGAACTGTGATAAGTCAAAGACTACCTGTATAGGACCCAATATCAATACCATATACTTTAATAAAAGAAATGTGGTAGATTTATTAATAAATTAATTTACACACATTTCAAGTGTCATTATATGATAGTAATCAAACTCAGCCTTCCCCCAAGCCCTAGAACAGGGGTGTCAAACTGGTGGCCTACAGCCCAGATGTCTCATGCATCGGCCACGCCCACTTTAGCTCAGCAAAGGCAAAAAAATGTAACAGTACATCATGTGACGCAATCGAGTTTGACATCCATGCTCTAGAAGGTTAAATAATCACGTTTGTTAAATCTGCAAGATTTCCCCCTCCCGGAATTGTTTAAATTAGTTTGTCTTTTATCAGAAACATTAGCAAAATATAGTTACATTACACATGTCATCCACTGATCTGTCCATACCCATTCAATATACTAAATATAAAATAAAATATAAAATATCGCAAATCATCAAGCATACTAAATAAAAGCTAAGAAATGGTAGATAATAAAGATGCCATTAGTAAAGATATAGGCAAAAGATGTATACGATATAGTAGATATGACTCCATAATATATAATATACTAGTTACTATAAATGGCACTATAAATAACTAACTATTATACAGACACTTACTGTACTGGAGTGCAGCATTGGAAATATATAGAAGAGAGAGATCCTTTAATTATCAAGATTCCAATGTATTAATTATAATACTTACTATCTGCTTATGCCACTTAATCTCTGTATGTGATGTTGAACTAGAGAATTAGAATTAGCCCAAGGCACATATTCCAGTAGAGAGAAGTTCCCTGAAGATGGACAAGTTCAAAAGCTCGGCAGACTAAATCTCTGGTCTTGGTGACCAACCCAAATTTAATCTTGCTGAATTAGAATTATCAAGCAACTTCAAACCCAACTGAACTTTAAAAGTAAGAAGTATCTTGAACTCAACCTCAAGCACAACCATATTGGAATGAAATAATCTACCTGTGGAGCCCTAGATAATAACTACTCTCCAGCAAGGACTCAAAAATAACCTTTCAAGTCTCCCAGTTCTGTGCTACTGTTTGTATGATACTCCATACTTAGAATTGGAAATTCTTATACTGGATTTATTTTAGTAGCTATTATTTTTAGACCCCATTATACTCATTCTCTCTCTCTCTCTCTCACACGCACACGCACATGCACATACCCACACACAAACACATCCGTAAAACTTTATTTTGTTTTTATATATATTCATATTAATTTCATTTTAAAACTTCTTTATTCAATATCTTATTTGTATCTGGCCTCAGGACTGTAATAAACAAATCAGAATTTAATTTAAGCTTAGGTAATAATACGGTGGCATCACTTTGAAGCAACTTAAGTTTCCAGTTCGTTTTTAAGGACAGCCTCACGTTAAAAGCATGTTATATCAGTCTTTTCTGAGTTAATATAGCAGACAAAAAAAAAAGTTTGGTTTCTTTTCTCTACAGCCTAAGGACTCTTCCAGCTACAGCATTGTCCTGGGTAATTCTAATGTTCTACTTATGAAATTCAAGTTTATACCTTGAAGTCTAATGTAGGGCAATTTCTTTTTATTTCACAGTGGGGACTCTTGGACTCACTAGAGATTAAAATAAATTCTGCCAGATGACTTTTTTGGAAGAGAGCCTGGGTTAAAAGATAGAAACCAGAGCTGTGTTTCAGCAGAACTACACAAGCTATTGGCCCACTGCCTTTGCCTCGCCTCACCTCCGCATTCTTTTGTTTTCCTGACCAATTGGCACTTCTCCTAATCTTGGGAACCTAACTTAGACAGGTCTTCCTGAGTACATAATCCTTGGCCTGATCCCAGGTTGTGACTCTTGGACAACCCCCTGGAAAAAAATGCATGGCTTGGCTTTACCTAGCGCATAATGTCTGTCTCTCAGGTTACTTATTCTGCCTGCATTTCACCTGGACATGGAAAGAAGGATGGTTTGAGGCTGCCAGTACTATCCATTGTATCTCCAACTGTTCTTAAAAGTATCTAAGAAGATCAGAACAACAAAAGGCAAAAAAAATATAGTTTCTTAAAGTATGTCAAGGTTTTCTGTAGTAGCTTGGGGGTTGGAGGGGAGATGAGAACCATTCACACATTATATTCCCAAAAAAGGGCAAGACTACGTAAGAGATATGGACCTACGGAAGCGAAGACTAAATTCAATTCCATTTCATTTACAACTATACACAATCACAATGTTATACTTCACTCAGGATTATATGGGCAGTGCTATCATCTAACAACACAATCAGGAGGCACCTCTACCAACACCGTGGAACAACTCTGCAGCATATAGAAACCAGAGAGAACTACATTGAAGAGTGGGAAACAACACTACAAGCATATTGTGTAGAAAACCTAACAGTTCAAAAAGTTTTAAGACATGTAAAAGTTTGCACATGTATAAAACGATAAAAAAAAACAACCAGGGCTAAAACTGTGGATATTCCAAAATCTTTAACACACACCAAGGCCTGAACTCATCAATCACAAATATGTTGGATGACAGATAATGAGTTAATGGTGGTAACAAATTTGCTGCGCATAGTATTTTGACAGCTCTGTTCTAAATCTATAGGGATAATTTTCTTACCAGTAATGCTTTCAGTTGTTGATTAATAATCTCTATTTCCATTCCAACAGAGCCTTGGGACTCTTCATGTTCTTCAGCTTCCTCAAGTAATTTGGCAAATCCTTTTAGTTTGCTGTAAAATTCTTCAAAGCGATGAATAGTCTCTTTAATCTGCTCTTCCCTGGTTTTTGCTCTGTCCAGTAATTTGTTGCACTGCTTATTCAGAGCCTCTAAATCCCTTTTTATACCTGCAAGATCAGAAGACCCCTCTGCTTCACTTGCTAACATCACTTTACATGACTCATTTGCATTTTCATTGTTGCTTAGCAGTTTCTGCAATTTTTCAAGTAAAACTTTGATATCCTCTTGTTGGGACTGCAGAATGACAAGATCCCTGGCCACAGGAGCCATGCTATCTAACTCATCATCACGCTCTGCAAATTGAGAAAACAGCTCTCGAATGGTATTTTGGAAATGGCTAATTCCTTGGAGCGTAGTCTCCAGGAAGGAACATTCGTCCTCAACCTGCTGGCTGACCATATTGAATTCTTCTTCTAATGATTCTGCCTGCAGCAAGATATCGGAGACATTTGCTGAATCAGAAGCATCCACTACCAGGTCTTGGGCAAGTTTTTTTGTCACATCCACTTGTGGCTTTAATGCCCGAAGGGCTTTCTGCTGAGTCTGTATAATAGTTAAGTGTTTATTATTGTAAGTACAAGGTTTAAAAGCATTGTGTATTTCTAACTGTTCCCTAGTGTTCTTCAACTGCTCTTTAATGTCCTGGGATGATTCTTGAAACTCTTTTAATATCCGAGACATCTTTTCCAGAGTATCTGTTTTAACATGTAACTGTTCTGTGACCATATCCATCTTCTGTATGAATAGTTTATTTTCCTCTTCAATAATATCCTGATCAGTTTGACAGGCGCTAAGAAAACTCTTTGCTGCAATACTTAATAGCTCAACAATCCCTTGGTGTTTGTCCAAATCCTTTTGCCAAATCTTCACCTGAGCAATGGAATTCTTTATCTCAACAGGATCGATACCTATTTTAATGTCTGCTAAGTTATTTTGGCACTCGGTTATCCAGGATTGCAAGACCTCCACATGTTCTTTGTATTGGAGAGCCTTTTCCAAACAATCCTTCAACTTATCTTGCCTTGCATTCACTTGTTTATACAGCTCATCCCAGTTAGCTTTGAGCCTGTTGAGCTGGGACTGCAATTCTGTTTTTTCTGTTCCTTGAGTCTTCTGAAGCAGATTTTCACCTTCTGAAATGATTTTTTCATATGAACCAATCTGGTCAGACAATGCTGCCTTAAACTCTTTCTGATCCTCAATTAATGACCGAAGGCTTTCTAGTTTAGTGGAAATGGGAGGAGACTGATTTTGTGTTTGTTTCTTTGTGTCCAGCCATGCTTGAAAATCTTTAGACATTTTTTGGAACTGATGAGAACTTGCGTGTGTTAACTGCAGTTGTTCAATGAGACTGCCTGAAAAAGATTTTTAAAAAATTACTGTTTGAAAATACTGTAAGCCAAGTCAAAGTTAAAATAGGATGGGTTTTATTTCAGTCAAAGAGAATTGTTATTTCTAAGAAACATATGCCATAGTTATATAACAATTTGGATTTAGCTAGTATTTGGATAATGTAAAATAAAGTCAGAAGTAGGAAAACCATCTTAAATTGACTATGGAGTTTCTCAGTCATCCGGGTCATGGTTGTTCCAAAGGTGCTTTTCCAAGAGTCAACTGGACTTTCTGGATTTTCTTTGAAGATGTTTCACTTCTCATCCAAGAAGCTGAAGAAGTCTTGAAACATCTTCAAAGAAAACCCAGAAAGTCCAGTTGACTCTTGAGAAAGAGTCCCTTTGGGAGAA
The DNA here is from genome assembly GCA_017656035.1 of Myanophis thanlyinensis. Lineage (NCBI taxonomy): Eukaryota > Metazoa > Chordata > Lepidosauria > Squamata > Homalopsidae > Myanophis > Myanophis thanlyinensis. The sequence continues at coordinate 4,706 of JAEANM010008481.1, read as the reverse complement.
TCTTAAATTGAGATATTCCTTAGAGTCTGAGAAAAAAAAAATCATGTCCCACATTATCATTGGTTTTAGAGGAGCTTCCAACTATAGAAATAACATGCATTGCTTATGCAGTCCTTCGGGAGAGGGGGCGGTATATAAATCGAATAAATAAATAAATAAAATAAATAAATACGTTTTACTACAAAATGGTAATTACATAAGCTTTCTTCAGAGCCCTGCCAGAGAAAATGTAAATATCACTGCCAATGCCGTGTTAAAAGAGTTTTATGCTCTGTTAAAGTGTGCCCTGTTTAAATCTGAAATTTAGTACTGCTTCCCATGGTATAATTCCTCCATATTCTAAACCTTCCAGTGAATCTGTGTGAAACTCCATTTTGCTTTAAATATATCTGCACAGGAGAAATATACGCATTGAGATTTCTTCAATGTTTCTTAAATGAAGGAACAAAGAGAGTGGTAGTTCATTGGTGCTGAAATAATCTGTTCATGTGTATAAATCTTCCATCAATTGTGTCTTGTTCAATATCAAATACAGAGATCCAAGTTACCAGTCAAATCTAGAAAAACAGACCTATCACCACCCAGGGGATATGTCTTTTCTTTCAAACACGTTCTAGCTATCTGGGCAATAATTGCAACCCTGATTTTAGTGTAAGGCTAATTTTCATTTCAAGAAATGGCACATTTTCTCACTGTTTAGGATTATATTGTTTCAACTGCTTTGCCACTTACCTGCTTTTTGTTCCATCTCTTTGAAAGGCTTTAAGACACCATCTAATTGCCTAACGAGTTCAGCTCTCAAGTAATCTTCTGCCACCAACGCAGACAATTCCTCGCATACAACCTGAGCCGCATTTATGTGTGACATTTCTTGGTCTATTTCGTTTTTTATTTCCTGAGCCGTTTCCAGTTGCTGCTCGACAGAATCAGGAACTGCACTTTTAGCCAGGTTCTGGCTGAGTTTATTCTCCAGCATGCTAAGTTTCTCAGAGAGGCTTTTCAGACAGTACTGGTACTCTGTGCTTTTGTCAATGACTTGTTCGATTCGATTACAGCGGTCACTCAGTTGTCCGGTTAAACCGTCCCATTTTTGTGCCACTGCTGTCAGCTGCTGCTTCACTCTTTCCTGAGTTGGTGGGTGTTCTCCTGGCCTCTGCAAGATTCCCTGACCAGCTTCAGACAGCTGTTCATACTGGGGTTTCCGGGTATCAAACTCTTTGAGCAAAATCTGAGGAGGCAGAATATGTTAGAAGTTAATTCTGGACAAGGCCAAGGAAGAACCACCATCATCCTAGTTTGTCACTTGGTTTTGACCAGCACCATTTCTCATATAAATGGAAATTGTTCTGCCAAAGCCATATTTGTACATGCAGATTCATTATTTAGACTTGTCTCAGAAAGTCTGTTCCTGTGTAACAGCTTATCTCCTCTCTATATAAAACAGCAAAAATCCAACTGGCCTTTTATATTTCAGTAAATAGGCTTAATGATAATAAATACTGACTTCAGTTCTTGTATAATTACCTGTGATTAAGTCACAATCAATGCTATTTAACAGGTCAACTATCTCTAACTTTAGTTCCATACTCTTAAAGTAAGTGCTTTAGTCTATCTTGGCTAATGCCATTGTGTATAATTTAATGTGTCTGTATGGGTGTATGTAGACAGAGAGATATGAATTTTGGAGATAGACTGAAAATACGTAATACTTCCAATAGAAGAGAATATATGTAGCTCAGGGTTGAACTGTGGAGTCCTTGGTGCAGGGTATCTGAGCTTGCTTGCAGACATTTCATTACTCAACTAGGTAATATCATTGCTAGTAAATATGGGGTTTGCTTCAAGTTTTATATACATAGCTTGCCTTCTAGGATTGGGAGGGTAGTGGCTTTCTCCTTGACAGTTCCTTGATTAGAATATTGTTTTCTGTATCATTATCTGGTGTTAATGCCTGTTTCATTGACAGCTGAAAATAATGTGTCCTAGGTTTTTTTCTTTCTTTTATTATTATAACAATATATCTATATTTTATCACATACTTTGAATTGTATGTAAATGTAGTTTCTTTTTCTGTGTTTACTGAGGCTTGATTTGTCTGAATGCCAAACTTCTAGGAATTCCGTAGCTTTTAGCTTGACCTAGGATTCTCACAGTACCTCAATTAAAACTACGGTTGGGTTTGTCCATGTGTAATAAGATTAAGGAATGTTCATCATGACTTCTGACTATTAGTTGGTGTTTTTGAATACATTCTGCTAGTCTTCTGCCTATCCTACATGGTGGCTATTACAGTCTTTACACTGTATGTTGTAGATTACTCTAAGCTCAGAAACCACCTACTAGGCCTCCTTTGCCTCAGCGCATACAACCTCTGAAAGACAGACACGGCAAATTTTTTTAACAAACTTATTATGTTTTTTTATATTCATTAGGAAGTAACTTGCAGGGGGGGAGTATACTACACTAGAGTTACTGATAAATCGATCAGAACATTTATTTTGGTTATATTTTTAACAGAACACCACCTCCCTGCCCCAAAGGTTCATTATGAAAACAGAGTAAAAGATTTACCTGGACTTGCTGCTTCTGTGTATTTAGCATATTTGGATCAATTGATAGTGGTCCAAGCACACTGATCATTAATTCTTTTTCGAGCAGCCATTGGCTTAACTGAGCCTCAGTTGCCTGAAACTGGGTCAGGTAATTTGATGATTCCTCCATTTTTTTCTGTCTATCTGCTGCTACCTGGCTGAGTTGACTCCACTTGGAATCTATGACAAAATAAACATTGAATTTTAAAATTACATCTTAGAAAATGCTTTTCTTCACTAATGGAGACTGGACAGCAAACATCTTAAGCCAGTAATAATACACTGGCAGAAAACCATACTGGAAGAGAAAAAGGTATATTTTGGGAGAGGGTAAATGGATGGTTACAAGCTGTGTGTAATATCTTAGGTCACCCAAACTGGTCCAGTGTTTTTCAGAAAGTTACTCTTCACTACACAGCAGGTTGTGCCTAGAGTAATGTCAGTTTCTTCAAACCATCACATCTTTAGTCTAAGGCTGTTTTATCTAAAATCTCAAGAGCATGGACTTCATCAAATTCTGCCTATTTATTTTTCAGTTTCATGGACTAAGATATAAATAAATCACCCATGAGATCACCATTCTCAGGACTCATAGCAGAGATTGCAATGCAGAACCTGGAAATTATAGCACTCCCACACATACAAGCAAAAGTATGGATGTGATATATAGATGACACCTTTGATATGAAAAAGTGACCAAAAAAAAAAACAAGCCCAGAGAGCACCAACCATTGCATAATTCAACCCTGAGCTACAAATATTCTCCACTATTATAACAAATAACAAGTTGTTTTATCACTTATCAGTATATTGGCTTTTCATCAAACAGAAGCTAAAACCATGGTATAGCCATGGTTTACTTATGACCATTTTTCACACTTAAGACCACTGCAGCATCCCCCTGGTCATGTGATTTACATTTAGATGCTTGACAACTGAGTCACATATATGACGGTTGCAAAGTCCCGGGGTGACACAATCCCTTTTTGCAACCTTCTGACAAGCAAAGTCAATGGGGAAGTCAGATTCAATTTACAACCAGGTTATTAACTTAACAACTGCAGCAATTCACTTAACAAATGTGGCAAGGAAATTCGTAAAATGGGGCAAAACTGACTTAACCATTTTTTCACTTAACAACATAAATTTTGGGATCCTTTGTGGTCGTAGGTTGAGGATTGCCTGTATCTGTAACCATGTTCCTCCTTTTATTGGAAAAGGACTGGGACTTGTGTTGTGATGCTTAAGCATCACTCTGATATGCCTTGAGGACTCAAAAAAATTGAGTTTTGCTGAAATGAGTGAGATTTTTATACAGAAGAAGAGGGAGATTCTCCATGTGAATTAGCTCTCCATGTCTGTCATTATGCAGCTTTTCTGCTTTTAGTATTATTAACAAAATATATTTTTAGAAAATAGGGCATAACGTATTTTTCCTGAATTTAAAACAAAGCCCAATTGTATATGTAATCTCTGACTATTTATATACTGCTGCGATATAATTGTTTTTAGGCTGATCTTATTTGCCTATGTCCTTTCCTTAACTCCTTTCATAATTTTTTAATATTATTGTTACATATTTACAGCTTCCTGGCCTGCAGGTTTGTATGGCAATGCTCACCACAATCAATGATGCACAAGTTAGCAAGCATTTTTGTTTTTTTGAAGTTCAACAATTCCAGGAGAGGTGGAATGGGAAAATAGTTATGCATATCTTTTTTATCCAAACATAGTCAGATTCTCAATATCTGGCAAAAATATCTAAGGGGGATGGTTTTAGAAAAATAACCAGATGACACAAAACACAGAAAATGGACCACAGGACAAAAAACAGCATGAAGAAACATAAAAAGGTTGTTTTCCATACTATACAGTGCCAATGGTTTGGTCTTGATTAAGCTGAAATAGCAGCAGAGTGGGCATAGCAGCTTACTCTTCAAATACTTTCACCTTGAATAAGTTGGTAAATTTACACTAAAAATGCAACTATAGTATATTCTGAACTGCGATAAAAAACTTTTATAGTACTATAAAAGTAGTACAGTGGTACCTCTACTTACAAAGACCTCTAGTTACAAAAATTTCAACTTACAAAAAAATTTTCGAGAAAAAAAT
>JAEANM010008480.1:0-16979 GCA_017656035.1 Myanophis thanlyinensis | reverse complement strand
TTTGATTTGATTTGATTTGATTTGATTTGATTTGATTTGATTTGATTTGATTTGATTTGATTTGATTTGATTTGAGAAGCTGGACAAGGAGACATGAAGGCAAAACAAAGATGGATATGGGGAGGGGAAAAATGGAAAAGCAGCCAAGGTAGAGCCTGGCCATACTAGGCTGATGATGCCAGGAACATGAACACTCGGACTAAGCTGCAGGAGGAGAAAGACACTTAAAACAAAAACAACAACGAAAGGAATGTCTATTACAGAAATATGCTCAAAAGAAAAAGAATCAGTATACCAGGAGCTCAGTGAAGAAGGCGAAATGCTAACAGTTAACAAAGAAAAACAGAGCCACTCCGTTTGGTCTTTTCTGGATCAAAAGTGAGGGGGGAAGAAGAGCAGGACGAGCCTCCCCATGTGGAATGGCTCACCATCCATGGCTTCGGTCACTGTAGTGTGCTTGACAAAGGCAACTTCTCCTGGTCCATCCACCAGGCACCTGTGGGGAGCATCAACAGGCATTGGCCACAGACCCTCTGCAGGTCCCACTAAGAGGACCCCCAAGAGGCCTCTTGGCCTGCGGCAGGATTCTGCGCTAGTATGACATCCCCCCTCCCCCAGGCTATGATTCTCATTGTGGTTTTTACAAGGAAAAAAGCACCCCCCCACCCAAGTTACCTGAAGGCACCCAGGTAGTCATAATATTCCTCTTTGGGACTCAGCTCACACTTGCTCTGCCCAGCAGAGTCTCCTCTGCAGAGTTCACAGAGGGATGCGGGGTCCCCAACGGCAGTTGCTCCAGGGACACAGCTGGCTTTGAAATAGTCACTGACAGCTGAAAGGGAAGGAGGAGGGGGGGGTTGTCTTCCTCTCCAGCTGCAACATCCTCATCCTTCCTGCCTTCCCCAGGGGAAAAGGACCACAAGGGATAAAGCCATTTTCTGACCCAGCAGGCCTTACCTTTGGTGACATTGCAACCCATCATGGGCATTCGGCCGCTATCAAGGAGGAGGCCCACCGGGATGTTCCAGCCAGCTGTTCTGTTGATCCCTGTATGACAGGTCTTGGCCCCTCTCAGCTGGTTGATGGTCAGATTGGAACTGGCCTTTACCACCGCCACGGCGTAGTAGGAAGTACCAACATCTAGAGAGGCAAAGGGGAGGCCACTTAGTCTGGTTTCTGGCTGCTGTGTTCACAAGGAAGAGAGCCTGGGTGAAGGCAAACCCCCAAATGCAGCGATAGCATTCTGCTCATAGCAGGGAGACAAACCACTAGGCTCTGCTTGGTCTGGGAAACAATACATTTCTATCAGATACAATAGAATGAAATATCTTTTTTTAAGGAGGAGGAGGAGGAGGATCAAACATCAAACTTCATTGCTCAATCAAAAGGGAACATCAAAGGAGAACAAGAGGCCAATAAGGCATTTGTTAAATACTTTGCAGACAATGAAAACAGATGCGGGTTTATCAGTGCTTTGCATATTGCATTCTGGTTGAGCGTTTTCCCCTCAATACATGCAGTGTGCCAGCAACACTTGCTTCCTCTGCTGGAAGAGTGTCCTTTCTTTCACCACTAATTCCTCAAGTGCAAAATAGGATCATCAGCAATCCTATTAAATCCATGAGGGGCAGAACACTGGTCTCATGGCCCCTTCTTTGGTCCAAAGGAGAAGCTTTAGGACAGCTATTGAGTCTGGCCTGGAAATGGGCAGCTGCTGCCCCTCACCCATTTACCTTGGCCATAGGCTTCAGCCACGACTGGTTTCAGACCGTATTCCTTCCCAGCCTGGTAAAGGATGCCCCCGTCCACAGTGGCTGCGTCAGCCAAATTCCTCTGCGTGCAAAAAGAGAACTTCCTGGTAAGAATGGAGGCCGCCTGGCAACTGCCACAAGAAGCGTTCTTAGGACACGGACAGAGTAGAGCAGCCACGGGTGGCGGGGCCAGAGCATTTCCCAAAGGTTTTGCTCTGCTCAATAAAGGTTTGGGGGAGACTTCTAAGACTCTCCCTCAGATGCTCACTTGAGATCAGAGAAGAGCCCTGCCACCTTAAGCAGCCCAGCCCCTTCCATAAGCAATGGATTTCTCGCCTCTACTAGAGGAGCTGCTCCTCTGTGCAACTCCTTGGCCCAAGGCACTACTAATCCTTTGTGATTCCCGCAAAGTTTATCTGAACCATCTTGGATACTGGCATGAGAAACACAAACTGCCCATTATGGCCTCATTTTGGTTTGCAAAAGATGCAAGTAATCTGCTTTTGTGGGATCCTTGGTGCTTTCTGAGTTTGGTTGTTTTCGTGCAGACATTTCATTACCTAACTAGGTAACATCATCAGTGCTAGAAGGGAGTGGGGCCTCTGTTTATATGCAAGTGGCTTGCCCTGTCAGTGTTGATGGGACTCTTCTCTTCCTTTGCAATCTCAAAAAGGCAGACAGGGAATTCATTTATTTTTAGTTGGGTTAGATGAGATGTTGATTTCAGCTTAATTAATTTGAATATAACCTACTATAGTATAAGGTTGTAGCTCTAAACACTGTTACAATGAGCTAATTCTAAATTAAAAAACCAAAGCCTGGGAAATGGACAAAGACCCACTTTGCCCAGCATCAAAGGTCTCAGACTCCATTGGAGTTGTGTGGCTAATCAATTCAAATAAATAAATAAATAAATGTCCACCAGGACCGAAAGCACTTTTTATGCTGTAGCCTACTCTATGTCCACCAATTGTGAAACCAGCTATTGGGAAGCTTCTTTCTTTTGGGGCAAGAGGTCATAACCAAAATGTCCCCCTATGTCCAATGCACCGTTCATACTGTCCTCCCTTCCCCTTGCAAATATTTCATACTTACATTAATCATAGAGGTGCAGCTGATTACTGAGCCACCATTGACACAGGCCAGTTCAGGGAAGAGGTTTGCCCTGGAGAAGGCCTTGCTCATGTCGCTACACTTAGCCAACTCTTGGTCAGAGACTGTGCACCAGCGCAGCAGGCTCAACGTGGCAGCTGAAAAGAACACAGGCACAGACATGCACACGTGCAAAGAGCGGTTAAGAATTTTTGGCTCAAATATCAGGCAGCCCAGAACCAAGTGCATTCATCAACTGGGTTTGCAGATTTGAAGAGCCATCTTTCTCCAGTTGTTTCTACCCATCCGACCCAGGAAGGAAGGAAGGAAGGAAGGAAGGAAGAGCATCCTTCGGGTCCCAATGGCCAAAAAATGGCAGTTGGCAGGGCCTCAAGGAACTTCTGGAAGATTCTGCTTCTGGAGATCAGGATGGCCTGATCGATCCTGCTGGGCTTCCCTAAGGCCCTGAAGACCTGATTCTGGCCTGGGCTTGGGGCCCCAGGGTTACACAAGGACCCTTTTAGTTATGCTGGTGATTTGGTTGGATGCTGCTCCGCCACTGTGTAGGTTAACTTTTGTAGCGTGTATAATGGCTTTTATAACCCTAACCATGATTTTGTTTGCTGCTCTGAATCACTTGTTGAGATGGCCAGCCATGTACAATGGATAAATCAATTGAAAAATAACTTATTCAGAGATAACTAAATAGTCATTACAGGTTATTAATAGATCTAGGCTGAAAATACCTACTGAAAGGCATTGTCACCATCCTTCTAGATTGCACGTTAGTCTTTCCCATTAGCTGACTTCTTCTATTTATTGATTTGATTTTGACTTGATTTGGACACTGCCCAGATCCAAACTGTCTCTGGGTGATTGAAACTCAGTCCGGGAAGGCAGCAGAAACACTGTCATGAGCCTCCTAATGATTAGTTCAGACCAGGCAAGGGTTTTTTTGGTTTAGTTATCTGAGTTGGATTAAAGCTTTGCTGGCTCCCATAATCGTTGGAAGACCCGTCTGAGCAGAGGCAGATGGGAGAGCAACATTTGGGGTGCTAACCGACTCAGTAACCAAGAAACCCCTTGGCTACACTTGGCAACTAGAGGAAGAAGAGAAAAGCAGCCAAACCCTTGCCGGCTCCTTTACTCTGGGTGGCTTATTTTCCCACCAAAGGCAGATTCCAGTGCCCATCGGCTATGGCTGCCAAAGGGGGGAAGACTCGCCTCGCCTCGCCTCGCCTCGCCTCTCCCCTCCAGAGGCACCTTTTCTGCATCTCTGTCATTCTGGTCATTGCGCCCAAGAAAAGGCACAGATCGCAGTCCATATCTTTGCCAGAGCTTTTGCTCTTTGGACAGGCTCTTGCCCCCTCCTCCTCCTCCCAGCTTGATGTGGTTACAGCCACGCTGTAAGGAACAAGTCCAATTCGTGTTTGGAGCAGCCCTGGTGGTGGGAGAAGACGGTTTACCACAAGCGCTCGCAATGACCCAGAAGGCAACAAGAGGCAGCAAAGCAGTTCTTATTAAAGTAGAAGTCTGTAGGTTTAGGAAAGTAGGAATATACTTTCACAAATATTTCCCCCCTCTTCTTCAAATTATAATAACGGTTAGCAAGCAATAATAATGAAAGAGCCCACAGAAATCCCACCCATTAGAGTCACTAGTGCTGTTGCAAGGAGGAAGGGGAACGATGAAAGTTAGACGATGGGATTTCTCTAGAGGTTGCACCAGAAGCACCTCCTGAAGACACCATGAGCAAGGAAAACGTTCCCCTACCTGTGGGGAGGCAAAGCAGAAGGGCAAAATAGCCCACCGGGTGCCTCATGGCGGAAGTCCTGCGTCTCCTCGATTTCCAGCCCTGCCAGCAAAGGGAGAGGAATCTGGCTGGCCCCTTCCGCAGCCCTGGTCCTCCTTCTGGTCCCTCCCTCTTAGGACACAGGCTGGGCCGTTGGGGTGGGGAGTGAGGAGCTGCGCCTGGAGAAGTTAATACCTGCCAAGGTTCAAATAAAAGTGTCCTCCAGCCAGGAAAGGAGGAGTTTGGCCTGCCCAGCAGTACCACCTCATGGCTGGAGGGAATCTTGCAAAGGAGGACCAAAGCACCAAAGCAGCCAGGGAAGAAGGCAGAAGCCCACAAGGAGGATGGAAACCAAGGGAGAAAACAATTTTCCAAGGGGGGGGGGAACTGAACAGACACCAGGCTGAGGTCAGTCTGAGTCCTCTGGGCAGCACCAGAGCAAGCCTGAGCAGCTGACTTCTAGTCCAGGCATTTATTTTTATGAAATAAATTATTTGGCCACCCACGTTGTTCTCACCACTTGGGCAGTTAACATTAAAAACCAATGAATCAATACCCCTCCCAAATGAAAAAGGAACTATAATGGGAACAAAGCCAACACCACAAAATACAGTCCTTGACTTACAACCATTCATTTAATGACCAAAGTTGCAATAACACTGAAAAAGTAACTTATGACTGTTTTTCACACTTATAACCATTGCACTATACCCATGGTCATGTGATCAACATTCAGCTGCTTGCCAAGTGACTCATGTTCATGACGGTCATAGTGTCCCAGGGTCACGTGATCCCCTGGTGCGACTTTCTGACAAGAGGAAAGGGGAAGCCAGAGTCACTTAACAATCATGTTACCAACTGCAGCAATTCACTTAACAACTATGGCAAAAAACGGTCATAAAGTTCAATTAACAAATGTCTTGCTTAGCAACAGAAATGGGGCTGCCCTTGATGACTGTTCAGATTTTCAGCTGGTGACATAAGCAGTGATGTGTGTTTCTGCCAGAAGACGTTACCCCTCTGCTTTGTAAGTTGCACTGGTTACTGATATATTTCTGGTTCCAATTCTGATGTTGGTGCTGATGTTAACCTTCAAAGCCTTACATGGCAGGGAGCCGGTTATCTGAGACAGTGCCGCTCCCTGCACGTCTGTCCATCCCACCAGATCCAGCTGAAGCCATCTCCATCCCAGCTGACTTTCCAAAGGTCCCTCAAGAGCTGCTTGTGCCATTAAGCTTGGGCACCTCGGGGGACTGGTCAGTTAGTGAGGTGGGCTCCGTTACGATCAGCATCTCTTCACCCACTACTTCTTTCTCTTAGCTTTGTTTTTAATAGTTACATTTTTGAAAGATGATTGTTTTAGGTATTTACAGTTTTAAGGTTGTTGTATACTGCTCAAGAATCCCTTGCTATGTGAGATGCCGACCTTGGACCAATGAATACATTGCCCTGCGATTGTCCCAGCCATTTGGCCCACACGGGCCTTGCTGTAGGCAGCCCTGACCAAGGAGCTCAGCTCACTGTGGCTTTAATCAGGCTTGGATCCTTTGGTTGATGGCAGTCTGGCTTCCACTAACTCAAATCCTCACTCATGGCAAGTAGCACAACCTTGTTTCTTAAAGCAAATTTTATTAGCTAGGTAAATTGTACAAATTGTATTAATTTTTGAATAATTATAGAAGAAAAATGTTACCAACACTTTTCAATTATTTTATGTCTGCTAAAAAGGGGTTTTATTCATATTTATGCACTTGATATCAAATAGCTATTGAATAATTTTAAACCAACCATCTGTGGGGGGGGGAACTATTGGGGAAAATGCAGTATGGTAAATTGTTGGCTTTCATATTAAAACAATGCTTGCAAAGTAATGTTCTTGCAATTAAAGATTTTAAGGGAAACATAATTATCTGAATCTGATAAATTAGCAGTGTTCATAACCTGATTTACAACCTGATATTTAGTTGATGGAGAAAAAAAATATTTGGTATAAATTTTTATATCATTTTGTTGGTAAACATCCGCGATGCCCTGAGATCTCATGCTGCCGCCTACAACGCGGGATTTGCATCAAGCAACATGGACCCATATAATGCTGCATCATATAATGTGCGGAAAGCGATGAAGGAGGCTAAGCAGCGCTATGGGAGGAAACTGGAGGCACAGCTCCAACAGAGTGACTCCAGGAGCCTATGGCAAGGCCTAAAAACAATAAAGGACTACAAACACCCATCAACATCCAATAAGATGATCGCAGACACGTCCCTGATAGACAAGCTGAACATCTTCTATGCCTGCTTTGAGAATGCAGCCAACGGAACCAGTGAAGCTAGCAATGCCAATGCTTGCAACACCACCTTGGGCTACAGCCAGGAAAAGAACACCAATGCCGGGAACACACCCATCATCTCTGAACACGAAGTAAGGAGAGAATTCAAGAGAGTGAATATCAGGAAAGCAGCAGGACCAGATGGCATCTCAGATTGTATTCTAAGATCCTGTGCAGACCAGCTAGTACTTGTGTTCACGGAGATATTCAAACCTCTCCTTACTCGAATCAATAATCCCCAAATGTCTCAAAGAGTCCACCATTGTCCCAGTCCCCAAGAAACCACATCCAACTTCCTTCAACAACTACCACCCTGTAGCCCTGACCCCAATAGTGATGAAATGCTTTGAACTACTGGTTAGAGACCTCATCACTTCCTCACTACCGGACACGCTGGACCCCTACAGTTTGCCTACCGTCGAAACTGCTCAACTGATGATGCCATCTCTCACCTTCTCCACACATCACTTACCCACCTGGACACCAGAAAAGGGAACTATGTCAAAATGCTGTTTGTGGACTACAGCTCCACGTTCAGCACAATAATTCCCTCACTGTCAAGCTGGAACACCTGGTACTCAGCCCATCCCTATATTGATGGATCTCCAACTTCCTGACTGGGAGACTACAGGCTGTAAGGATGGGCGGATGAGTCTCAACGGAAGCCTGGTAGAGAGAGTGGACTGCTTCAAATACCTCGTTCTGCACATCTCGCAGAACCTGTCATGGACCCTTCCACATCAACACCATGGTAAAAAAAGCCCGACAATGTCTCTACCACCTCAGACGCCTGAGAGACTTCAGACTTCCACCAAAGGTGCTTAGGAACTTCTATTCCTGCACTGTAGAGAGCATCCTGATGGGCAATATCACAACCTGGTCTGGGAATAGCAGAACAGACAAGCACTACAGAAGGTACGCTCAACTGAGCGCATCATCTGCACCAAGCTCCCCGAGCTGCAATCCATCTACAACAAACATTGCTGGACTAAAATTAAGAAAATAGCGAAGGACCCGAAGCCACCCCAACAATAGACTGTTCACCACTATGCAGTCAGGAAAGCATTTTCGCTCTCTGAAGGCCAACACAGAGAGACTGAGAAGAAGCTTCTTTCCACATGCAATACAGACACTAAACCAGGAACCCCAAGAACACTCAAGACTGTAACAGGAACCACGATTGTATCTCATTCCTACCTTCCCATTTATCCCTAACTTATTTCCTATCCTATCCTCCCATTTTGCCTTAACTTACTCACGGTCGCAGGCGGTCGCATAAGCATTTCACTGCATATCGTACCATGTATGACTGTGTATGTGACCAATTTGAATTGAATTTGAATTAAACTAGGTTCCCCTTTCAATTCTGTTGACAGGGTAAGATGTGGGATTTTAATCCATTAGCACAGGTGACCAAATGGAATTATTTCTTCTCTATTCAATTCAATCCTTTATTGTCAATGCACAACATGTGTGCAGCAAAATTGAGTGAGCCTCCATCAGTACAATCACACAAAGCACAGAAACATAGAATACATTCTGATATAGAATACATCTCCAGACTTATAAACAAATCCCTAACCCCAGGAAATGCCTGGGCTGGCACATTTCCTCATACATTTCCACATACAGATACACACACATACACACACACATTATTCCACATGTATGTACATGTTGCATGTTGCACTGTCACTGTGAGTCTGTTGTATTAAGTCTAGTTGTGCTGTTATGTGGCATTTAGAAGTCGGATGGCCCATGGATAGAAGCTATTTTTCAGCCTATTTGTCCAGCTTGCTATGTTTCTGTATCTCTTGCCCGATGATAGAAGTATGAAGAAATGCTGTCCAGGGTGAGAGTCATCCCTGAGGATTTTTCTCACAGAAGGAATGCCACAAAATAGAGGCTACCATGACCATTATAACATTCAATATTTCTGATGGACTACAGACATAACATAAATAGTTCCATTTGAATTATGTAGGAAATTGTAACAGGTGCTATTCCTCTAATAGGTGTTTGGAATAGTGAAGTCAGAGAAATGGAGGAAAACTAGAACATAATTCATGTGATAGAAGTTATGCAAAGAGAATGATTTAGTGTTTCACAGTAGGAAAGATGCTGAGACAAGGATGCATATTGTCACTATATCTTGTTTCTTTCTGATTGCACTTCACCATCCCATCCCTCAAGTTGTGTATAGCATACAGCCTTCCAGGGCCTCTCCCACCTGCTTGAGTTAGTCCATACTTCTTACCTGGGACTCTCACTGCTTCCTTATGTGTCTTGGGGTTACAACAACTCAGGTTTCCTGGATTGCATCAAGTGATGTGGTTATGTGATGTCCTGTTTTACTGCATCACTCAGTGACAATAATCCTGGTCCAATTTGGACTAGAGTTAGTCCAACTCTAACTTGAGGACTACCTGTAATTCAAATGGGAGGTGACTATGGCATGAGTAACAGAGTAAGTTCCTCCTGCCCAGGAATGGCACGCAAGATGAAATGTTGATTAACAGAAAGTATGAAATAGAGAATTTATTTTATTTATATTTCATGTTTCTAGAATGTCCATCTCTCTCAGAACTCTGGATTGTTTAGAGGGACTGTGGGCTTGAATTATGGAGTATTTTGAACAAATAAGTTGTTGCTGAATAGATAAAAGCATAAAATAAAAATAACACATGCAAGAAAATAAACAAAATTATTAGTGAATGGTTCAACACTGAAAAAAATAGTAAGACAAGAAGATATGATATGAATATAAGAGCACTTTATATATAGCTGATGCTAAGATATTGACTGAAAAAATATTTACTGTGAACGTGAATATAGGATGTAAAGAAGAGCATGGATGTTTGAAATGCAAAGAAGGATGCAATTAAGGGTATGGATGTTTGAAAATTAATATATCAAACTCCATGGGATGATTAAGAAGTATGTGTGGTAATGTAAGTATAGATTGAAGAATGAATGGGTGATGACTGGTTTGAGATTTTAATTTGTTAAAAGAATAAATTTTTAACTTTTGTTAGATAGATTTCACAAAATGTCATTTAGTCTAAAACATGAAGTGTGGATATTTGTGTGTGTGTGTGTGTGTGTGAGAAAGAGAATAAGGGTGGGGGGAACAATGTCAACCATTTTACCAGAGGAAATTAAAGTTAGAAAAGTTGTTTTAAAAGTGGAAAAACTGAAATGGAAAAAAATGAGTGAATGCTAATTTTGTGAATTTAAAGTTGATGGTAAGTGAAAAAGTAAAGATGGTAGGTAGTTGTTTTCATGGACTCAAAAACAGATAGAGCTGGGTGAAATAATGGTAATGCTTATTAATATCTGTAAACAATTAATACAATTTTGTAATCAAATTGTTTTGAAGTACACTGAAGGGAGAGGAGTGGAATTAGGAATGTCTCTTAATCCATAAAGAAACAGAAGTTATTTGGCAGCTCTGGACATTTCCATGGGAAGAAAGATAATACTTTTTCTGGCTTTTTCCATGAAACTTCATGATAGACGGTAAAGTTGGAGGAAACAGAACTACAGCAAGAAAAGGCTGATAAGTAATTCCTTCAACAATAGCTTAATGGTATCATGTCTCATTCACTTATGCTGAGGAGATGTCAGAGATGGTTCCAGAAAGTCAGCCATTCTAGTCTGAATAAATAAGGCTTCTTGCTTTGTTCTTTGTCCACTGAAATAGTATCCATGGATTGGCTCACTACCACAAAGACTATGAAGAGACAACAACATCTAGACCAGACTGTTGCTGAAACTCTCTGACCATTTGTTATCAATCTTGCAGATGTTGAAGGGATTAGTGTTTTTTTGTCTTCCTTTCTACTTCTTATAACACAATGAGTGGGTTAAAGGATAGGACTCCTTGTCTCTTTTTCTGCTCTGCAAATAATTAATGATAACAGATAATAGGAAGAAAAAATACCATTGTAGTTCTTCAGTTTATTAATCAGAATCGTAGAGTTGGAAAGGACCTTAGAAGTCATCAAATCCAACCTAATGCTCACTGAAGACCTACTAGGGATGTCAAATTCACAGGGTAACATTGTCATGTGACGTACCACAATTTTTCCCCTTTGCTAAATCAGGGGCTGGGCATGGCCAGCGCATGATGCATCTGGCCTGAGGGCTGCAAGTTTGACACCGCTGTATTGTGGAGTTATGTCCCCAAGTGGGGACAGAGACAAGTATTTATCCCATACATATTTTGATTGTTATGTTTGCAGACATTTTTGTATTTTATTTATTTCTTATTCTATATAGTATTTTGAGGGATTTTTACTGGCTTCTAATTTTTCATATCTTGAACTTTATAGCAGTATTGCTATCAAAATGGGGCTAAATTTTCTGAAAGAAGACAGAGCCATTAGTGAACTAGGATGAAAGGGGAAATCAGACTGTAGCTCCATCAAATGATATGTGCATGCAGCTGTCAGACTGAATAAGCATCATCCTGACTTTGACATTTTACAACACTGTCTTTTGACTGGCAAATAAGGAAGATACAAGTTTGACAAATTATGGACAATATCTACTTTTTCTCCCAATAATGTCAGGATTTTCATCTAAATAAAATCTTGCATTGCAGAAATTTATACTCAATAAAAACATGAACTATATTTCAATCAGATGGGAATTCTAACATGATTTCTTGACATGCTCACTCCTAGGGAGACATGCATTAGATTGTAGTCTTAGGGCTCTTCTATTAGCAGCCTAAGCTGCTAAATGTCTCTGGAGGTTCTCAGTCATTCAAGTCATAGTTGTCCCAAATATGCTTTTTTCAAGATGCAACTGGACTTGCTTGTTTTTCTTTAAAGATATTTTGCTTCTCATCCAAGAAGCTTCTTCAGCTCTGACTGGACGGTGGGGCATAGAAAGATTTACTGTATACTTCAAAGAGAACAATAAATCAAGCAACATTGTCATTCCATATGTTGCAGGAATATCGGAAAAGCTCAGGAGGATCTTCAGCTGACATAACATACGTGCACACTTCAAATCTGGGAATACATTAAGGCAGAAGCTTGTCCATCCCAAGGATAAAATGCCCAAATACAAACTGAGCAACAATGTGGTATATGCAGAACAATGCAATGAGTCATGTGGAGATTTGTAAATTGGGGAAATAAAGCAACCACTACATAAATACATAGGAGAACATAGGACAAGATTCAGTGCATTTAAAAGGCAAAGTCCACTCTTTTGAAGACAGCAATGTCCACATTTGGACAGAGAGGACCTCTGGTTTGAAAAAGAGGTCAAAGGCGCTATCTATGTCAAAATTGTACAGCCCTCTCTCAACAGAGGGAGACTGATATGACACCATCTATCTCCAGTCTATAATACAGTCCTTTCAACAGCTCCAAGAAGTCTCCATACCAGTTTGCACCACTCAGGTGTTCCTGATCACACAGATAAACTTCCAGGTGGCCTCAATGACTCACTAAAAGAATGCAAATAAAGAAGGAGTATAAATACTTTTATTCCCCACCATCCAATCAGAGCTGAAGAAGCTTCTTGGATTGAAAGCAAAATATCTTCAAAGAAAAACTAGCAAGTCCAGTTGCCTCTTGAAAAAAAAAACACATTTGGAACACCAAGGTACTAGTTTTTGTTGCTCAGGTGAACTTTCTTCCCAGCAAAATGGAAAACAACCACATTTTTTTCTTCCTGGTCTACAAGCAGAAACTGTCAGAAATGTTTATTTGATATGACACAAAAGAGTCTTCACTTCCACCAGGCCACAGAAACAAACAAAAGCAGGGCAGTTGCACACCAATCCTCTAATGGACCAATGGGAGATTTTGTTTTGCTATAAAATCTGATGTCATGCAGAAGAATGAGTGGTTATGTAAAAGTTCAGATGTGACTTTAATGTGCTAGGCAATTTTCCCAATAATGTCTGAATTACTGTATACTCTGGTTTGAGACAAGCTAAAGATAACGATACATCAAAGAATTTGCAAGGCCATTTGAAAACAGAAAAGATTTAAGAAAGGTTATGTATGGTTAGAAGGCAAATAATTCTCATTTGCATTTAGTTTTGCTGTCTTATTTTGCTGGATTTTTTTCTGTTTAAAGTACTTTATCACAAGTTATTCATTTGACCTTTAGTATTATTCAGAAGGAAAGGAAACAGATGTTCTGAAGTAAATAGAAAGTTGTCCCCATATTGATCCTATGAATATACATCAGGCACTAGGGTGAATATCCTTTATGGAACCAATTTCAGTATGGCCTGAAAGAATATGTAAACTTTTAAATAAAACCAGCCCTTTCCCCTTCTATTGGATTAGGAAATCAATCAAGCAATACTGTAATTATAGTCAAGATCAAGGTTACGTGCTTATGTAAGTAATTTAAAGAGATTTGCATAGTTGCTGGCTAATGGCATTTTTCTGTATTTACTCTGTTTGCAACATGCACACACACCCTTTTCAATTTTAAAAGGCTTCTAACTCTTCAGTATTAATTTTTCACACACAAAGTAGAAATCAAGACTTATGTGAAGGAAAGATTTCCAAGTTCCCAGATACAGTTTCCCAATCTTTAAATGTATTCTATACTGTCATCATGAGTTTCTTTTAATTATTACATTCTTCATATTTTGTTAGAACATTTATAAACTTTACAGATTGTTTACATTATGCTAATTTTTCATTTTAGTTGAATAATTTCTTCAGCAGTGCTCACGGATGTCAAGAAAACAGGCAGTCAAGAATATGTACAATTTATGGTTAATTGAATATTCTCTATTAATTTGAATCTGGATCCATAGGGCATTTCCACATCTAGGTAGAAAGAATTTTTTTAAAAAATCCTGAGAAGTCTTTTGTGATACTGAGAAGATAATTTCTAAATTCAACTAATATATTCCTAATTTGATTAAATTCTGGTTTGAAAAAGATGTAAGGGCACTTGAATGTGGATGTTGTGATAGATATAGATCTGGTTGGCTAAAAGATACTTCTAAATTAAATCAGCCTCTGTTTTCAAGTAGGATTCCCTCAGTTTATACCAATAATGGTGAACCTTTTAGAGACCAAATGCCCAAACTGCAAGTCTCTCTTGCACAGGTGGCGAAGACCTGAAGACCAGCTGGCTGGTGGGAAGCAGGGCATCCCAACACTGGCAGCTCTGCAAGAGGTAAGATCTTTTGCTTTCACGACCTTCTGTTTCATTGTTTGCAGGGGAATTTCTGTTTCCCTGCAAACAACTGCAAGAAACGCCATGGAAAAATGCAGTGGAGCTGAGCTGGAATGTCAGCACATGTGCCCACAGAGAGGGCTCTGAGTGCCACCTCTGGCATGTGTGCCATAGGTTCACAACCACTGATTTACACTGTCTTGATGTAAGGTGTAAACCTTACATATGTCTGTGGTACTTTTGCTACAGCAGCAATAATTCTACATAGAGGAATAACAAATTGAACCTCCTTATTGATATTGGCCAGGTGATTTCAGTGAAAAATCTATACATTTTAGGTGTCAAAAGTCACAGATTAATAAACTAAAATATTCACGTGGGACAGAGTTATCCATTGGATGTCTTTGGATATAGAACATAAGTTCCCAAAATAGTGTTGATTGTAGAAATAGAGATATACTTTTGCTCTCCTGACTGCTCAAAGTGAAATTCAGATGGTGAATTAAAAAAAAAATAACAACCAAAGGATTAATAATGAGATATTTCACTAGGCAAGAAATAAGAGAACAATGTTATGATGAACTGAAATCTGGTTAAAAAAAAGAGGAAACAGATAGATTATCTTTATGCTTGGAAAAATTCTGCCCAAGATTTGAAGTAGAACTTGAAAAAATATATGAAAAATATGGACAGACATAAGCTGTCTTTCTCTCCCAGAGTATTAGGTTATCCATTAAACTTAGAATGTATGACATTTATTACATCAGATGTTTGATTAACTTGAACTTGAAGAGGTCTGCAGAAACTTATCTCTGGTGTTTAATCTTGATCCCTGCATCCTCCTGAATCAGCAGAAGGATACTAACTTGTCAGTAGAGATGACAATGAAAGAAGGCTATCATCTGCTTGTCCAAGTTGGTCAGCTTCCTGTCAGAGAAGCTGGATTAGATGGATCTTTGATTATACATTATTCCATAGGTTCTTTCACTTTATAGTTTGCTACTGATTTTAACAGCTACATCATAACTGATTGTATGAAAGATTATTATAGGCTAAATTTGGAATGATACTATTCTGATTTGGATGTTGTAAAATTATTTTGGTTTTCTTTTGAAGGATACACATTAATGTGCGATTAATAGTAATGGCTCAGAAAAAAATCTGAAGCAGAACCTAATATTTCTGCTTCACTCCAGATAGATATTTATTGCTTTGCTCTTGAAAGAAAAACTGAATCATGATTAAGTACCATTGTAAGTGGTACTTAGGATGATTAAGTAGCACTGTAGGTAGATGTAACTACATTTAATCACCTTCTCCACAAAATGAACTGAAATGGGGACCCAGAATCCTGCTTTGAAGATCAATAGCCCTATGTTGCCTAGCAACAGAAAGTGGCATAAGCAGCAGTAAATAGCCTTTAGAAAGTTGTAGGTAACACATATTCACTTGGCCAAACAAAACAAATGCTAGTGTATGTTTTGCTGGGGTAAAAAGTTGTGGGTTTATTTTTTTGTTTTCTGAAAGTGAAGTAAAGCTAGAATTTCTCCAATTTCTTGACATTGCAACATCTTAAAATGATAAATGAATTAATTTAATTATTTTATATATTTAAAACCAACAATGTCATTGAGATTTTGGGCTGGGTAATAAATAAACCACCTGATTTTAATAATTAAATGTTATTCTAATTGTAAAAAATGATGGCCTTGAGGAAGAAAGGTACTCAGGAAGAGATGAACATGTAGGAGATATAGCCCAAAGGTGGGGTCAAACATGTTATAAGTTTGGGATCCTTATGCAGCCACAAGAGACAAGTCCAGCCCCCTCATGAATTCCATTGACATTGGCAGATCAGATTCTTGTGTATAGGTAGTATATAATAAACTTCTAGTGCTTTGAACCCAACTCCTGTTCTGGTTACAGAAGTCAGATTAAGTCCAAGTTACTGTATGCACAAATATTTCAGATTACTTCCCAATTCACATAGTTAAAAAAGAGATAGGAGTAGACGGTGCACAATCAGATCTTTGCAAGATCTTTAATCTTCCATGGAGTTTATTTCTTAGTCTGGTCTGCCTTGTAGGGCTGACATTAAACAACTCTCTGATCATACAGGACCAATGGGAGGACCAATGAGAGAGAGAGAGATGGTTCCTTTTTTGGGAAAATATTGTTGTAAAAGATGTTATTTCTCTACATCTTTCAAAAATAGATGCAAAAGATAATTGAGTGAATGGACTCACATAAGGAGAGAACCAACTTAGCAGTAAGGTGAAATTTCATGACAGTTAGAACAATTAATCAGTGGAACAACTTGGTCCAGAAGTTGTGAATGCTCCAACACTGGAAGTTTTAAAGAAAAGATTGGATAACCATTTGTCTGAAATAATATAGGGTAGTGATGGCGAAACTTTGAGAGACCAAGTGCCCAAACTGCAAATCTCTCTGTCTCTTGTGCATGTGCGAGGTGGACAGCCAAAGACCAACTGGCCAGTGGGAGGTGGGGCATCACAATACTGGCAGTTCTGCAAGATCTTTTTCTTTTGCGAGCTTCTGTTTAATCGTTTGCAATGAAACAAAAGTTTCCCTGCAAACTATGGTGATAAACACAACAGGGAAATGCACTAGAGCTGAACTGGGCTGACAGCACACATGTCCACAGAGAGGGTTCTGAGTGCCACCTCTTGCATGTGTGCCATAGGTTCACCACCACTGGTATAGGGTTTCCTGCTTAAGTAGGGGTTTGAATTAGAAGCCCTCCAAGGTCACTTCCAACTCTATTCTATTCTATTCTATTCTATTCTATTCTATTCTATTCTATTCTATTCTATTCTATTCTATTCTA
>JAEANM010008479.1:0-16979 GCA_017656035.1 Myanophis thanlyinensis | reverse complement strand
TATGTAGGTATGTATGTTTTGTTTTTGTTTTCTTTGTGTGTTTTTAAAAAAATAAAATTATGATAATAAAAAAAGAAATGTATTCTCCTTCACCGAGTTAGAAACAATTTTAGTGATTTGTTGGCTTCTCTTAAAATGCAGCAAATGGCCTTCCAATATCCCATCTGTTTTATACATATATAAACAAATCTTTAAAGCCCCTCTTTCAGTCCATGATGGCTGAAAGTCCACTAGGAATTAACAGAGATAACAACCTGTTTTAACCTTGATTTAATAAACCGACTTTACATTCCTTTGTTTTTCCTTTTAACAATTTTGATCTTTAAATCCCTTCAAATAATGCCCTAGATTTCTTTTTCTTCATCCCTTCTCGCAAAATTATTCAGAGCTTTAACAAGTCTCTTTTGTAAATTAAATTAGAAAAGTTATCCAGATCACACTTTTATTTGTGTTATCACTTTTAATTGTTAAGACTTCAGCTGGATTCACCTGCATATCCAGTATTGCATCTGTTGCCTGTCATTTTAAATTTACTTTTACACAAATCTTAGCCTGGTGAATTTTGTTCTTCTTCTGTGACATCTTTTAAGCACTGTCTATCTACAGAGACAGAAACTCTTAAAATTAACTTTTGGGTCTGTTATTTAAACATAACCTTCAACCTGTCCATTGTTAAGGTATTTTGCTCCATTCTGCATTTGTCCATCAAACTTAAGTATTCTTTTCCTTTAATTGTAATGTGTAATTCCTTCTCTTTTCCTCTAAGTGTCCAACCTTCAAAGTCCCAGCCTCCTATTAAAAAAACATTCAAAACAATGACCCCAGGGGAAGAATGCTTATAATTAATTCCAGAGTCTTACTTCAAATCCATCTAGTCTGTTTGTAACTTTCCAAAAAATGAAAGCTCTAAATAAGCTCTTTGGCTGCTTATTTCAAAAGAAAACAACTTTCCAGTCCTTAAATGTGTGTTTAAAACTTCTTTTGTAAAGGATGGAAGGAAATTTACCTAGTGTCAAACCGTTGATCCAAAGGTTCCCGATCAATTAAGAAGCAATTTCCAAAAGGCATTAGACAAGGAAGTGTGGGAAGCAGTGTCCTTCGAAAGACACAGAGGCTGCAGGTAAAACAAAGTGATGGTTTTCCTTCCTCTCCCAAAGGCTCTAAGGATGCCAGATGCTGCTATATTGCAGGCTCCTGGTGAGGAGATGCTGTCTGGAGCAGCTGCATCTCAAGCCCTTTCCCTATCCAGAAAGGGAATTGCATAGATCCAGTCTATCTGCTAACTCTTTATCCTGCCGTGGTCACCAGCTCTATTTTTAACTGATCTCTCCAGTTCGCCAGATCTCTACCTTGATGGTCAGGTTGCATCCCTGCTGCCCAGTTGCTGCTTGGCCTCCAGGTGCCATCAAAGAGGTGCTTATTAAGCAGAGTTGGCATGCCCTGGGTCCTGTCCCTAAAATTGTGCCATCTGATGACACCCTGGAAATGGGCTTCTCCAGAACAGCATCCCTGCAGGGATCTGTGCCGCTGCCTTCATGGTAAACAACTTTTTCCTGGTCGACTTTTTCTGCTCAATGGGTTGGTTTTCTCTTCTGAAAACCAACTGTTCTGCTTTTACAAGGCTGAACCTTCGGTGTTGATTGCTGTCAATGGGGCAGGCTGCCTTATCAAGCTAATGAAAGGGCAACTGTTTTTCCCCACTTGGCCAAAGGGAAACATGGAAAGGACAAGGGGCCAGGCCTCTGGTTGCCCATGAATCATCTAAAGGGATTTGCAGAAGTGAAGCCCTTCAGGAAACACACCCACACACCAACAAAAACGACTTTTGTTTTAGAGTTGCCGTGAAATGTCAGGGTTACCCCCCAAAATGGTGGTGCCTTCTGCATAACAAAGCAGTCACGGAAAACTCGATGTGGTTGCTGGCCTTTCCGGGCGCTAAGGTGAGGGTTGCTTTGGCGGCGTTTTCCCACACAGGATACGACAGGTTGCGCCGACTTCAGCGGGTGCAGCGTTCCACTGCAGAACAAGGTCTGCCCACCTCACAGCTCAGTGGGAGGCCCCTCTTCTTCTTTTTTTCCAGAAAATCTCCCTTCCTCCCCGAGATTGCAACCAGAAAGCAAACACATCATTGCTATCGGCTTATAAACAAAGTCAGCACGTTGAAGTGCCAAAGGAAACTAGAGAGGCAACTTCCCGAAAGACCATGTATTCTTGGCAGCTCATTGCACCACCGATCCCAAACACAAACTCAGGACCTCGTCTACGGCCAGACAAACCCCTGGCTCCCCAACTTCGCTTGGGCCTAGATGGATGCTGAAAAGCCGTTGGCTGCTTTTGCAAAATTGGGAACAATAGGTAAGAGGAAAGCACCGGAGTAAGAGAAGAGTGGAGAAAACCATAAGCTAATTAGTAATCACACCTCCAGGAATCTCCAAACTCATTTGGCCTGTGAGAAAACCACACATTTTAGGATGCCTCCCCACCTTCTGTAAAACCCCATAAGTATCTGTCTTGTAATGATTCTTGCCCATAACAATTCTGCCCCATGAGTGGCTCGGCTGTGTAGGAAAAGAGGGGCCAGTTAGCTTCCTTTGGGGATAGAAAACTTCTCTCAGTTCTGCTTCTCTCTTCCTAATCTTGGTAGCTGGGAACTCCCAGCCTGGCAGCCAAAAAAGTACTCTGCATATGCTCAGAAATGGCTTGTTTTTTCCAGGACCGCTCCGGCGGGGAGAAGGTGCTGTAAATTAAGTCAGATGTGGCTCTACGTTTTTGTACCTGCTGGCCCTGAACTTCTCAATCCGTTTCTGTTCTATGGCAAGGGACTCCAAACTTGGCAACTTTTAAGATTTGTGGACTTCAGTTCCCAGAATCCCTCAGCCAGCGATGCTGAGTTGAAGTCCACAAGTCTTAAAGTTGCCAAGGTTGGAGGCCCCGTGCTATGACGTAAGTTGGTTTGTTATCACGCTATTCTTCTTTAAACAGTGATAAAGACCCACAACCCTCAAGGCCTTTGGCAGAAGGAATACTGAGTACTCCCAATGCTTAAAATAGTTCTTGTACAAATGTTTGCCCTCCATTCAAATTGTACATTCTTTATCATCTGGATATGTGAGGAAAGTGCCTGTCTGCACGCTAAGTGACAAAGCCAGCCTTTTTCTAAAGAAGCTGGAAAACGTTGAGGACAGAAGTCTGTGGAGACATCTCACCTCCAAGCACCTCCACCCCCATATGATCTGATCTTCTTCTCAGGCTCTTCAAGAGTTGGGTTTACACATCTTGCAGAAGCCCATTGTGGGCTTTCCGAGTTGGGCTTGGCTGATTGTGCGAGCCTAATCATTGGGGTTTAGGGCTCCGTCTGGTGTAAGCCAGTTCTGGCCGGCGATAAACCTTGGTTGAACAGCCAGGCAAACCAACTGGTGTGCGAATATCATAGTTGTGGTTTTTGCCCAGTGCTGTTTTAATTTTTATAATGATGTTATCTTCATCCCAACTATGATAATACTTCCTGTATTTGACAACTTACAACCGCTTTGACTTTACATAATACCTAATACACGTAAGATATTTTAAAGATGTCATGAATGCTCTTTGCTGCTTTTGGGGAGCAAATTGTGCGAAATGTTTTACTTCGATCATGCGGGACGGGAAAGAGAAAGCTTTGGTGTAGATTTCACACATGCCAGGCTGATTTCAGAGCATAAACATGACATGGCAACGTTTCCCTGTGTCCGGGGTTGAAGGATACCCGAGTACTGATGCCACAGGTGTGGAGAGAAACATCTCCCCTCTCTTTTAGCCTTTTAAAACTTCCCTTTCCCCACTTTAAAACCAGCAAGGAAAAAGTAGAAAAGCCCAGCGAACGGCTTTGCTGGCTCAATGTTTTTGAAACTTGGCAACTTTAAAAGGGATGGACTTCCAATCCCAGAACAAGTTGAAATCTTCACATCTTAAAGTTGTCAAGTCTGAAGAAACATTTGAGCGGCTGGCAAAAGGTTCAAAGCCAAACATGGCAGGAAAGGCATTGGGTGAGCTGTTCTGGGGCAGGCATTCCACCTCACAGGACCCCCTGCTCCAAAAGCACCCACTTTGGGGCTTTTGGCTTCTTTTTTTTTTTTTTTGCTGCCTTCATTTATCTTTCTCATTTTGACTTAAAATTTTATTTCTGGGGAGGGAGGGTTCCTCCCCGAAAGCTGGACTTTTTTTTTTTAACCCGTTAATATCAAGAGTGCCCCTAATCTTAGAGGGAGTAAACCCCAATCCCCCCAAGGTTCACCTCTTGTTATTTGTGTGTTGGTTTTTAACAAGGTGTTTAATCCAAGACCTCTCCCCCTTCCCTCCCCCCCGCCCCCAGGCTGCAAAGGCCTTCTTAGGTATAAAAAGGAACTGATTCATTTCTACCAGGAAGTGAAGTCCCTTTCCCCCTTTATTTGAATAATTGGCTTTGGAACAAAAGAGCAGCAGCAGCAGAAGAAGAAAAAAAACAACGCCCTGCTGGCTTTGATAGAAAGCACAAAACTTTTGCACCCAGCAATTTGTTGAAAAAAACTTGGAGAGGTGTGATAGGATGGGCAGCTCAGGAGCAGCAAACCTGGCAAGGCTTCTGAATTAAAATGTGGGTGGTCAGGCTCAAACTTGTCAAGAGCCACCTTCTCCCTGGGTGGGTGTCTTTCTCTTCAGGGGGGCTGACTATTTCTGGAAGATTTTCCAGCAGGGGTTTCTGAGCTGATTTTAATTTTGAAGTGTGTATGTGTGTGTGTTTTCATTCTGTTGCATGGTTTTCCCTCTCTTCCAAGCCTCCTCAGATGCCACTTTCCTAACCTTTTAAGGACCGAGTCTGTCTTAAAAGGAAGCCCCCATCCCTCCAAATGTCCTTCTTGGGGATTGGACAGCAATGGGGACACTCATGCAGGCTGCAGATTTTGGAAGGATGCTCAGATGAAAGACAGGATGTGCAAGGCCGCTCCCTGGTCAATATTTTCCCCAATCTCTGGTGCTTTGAAGCACGTTTCAAAAGCTACCGTAATTCTCACAGGAATAAGGAAAAGTAGAGGAGAAAAGCCAGAAATGTTTTCAGCCCCTGCTTGTTTATTCAGGTTGGCTGAAGGAGCCACAATGGCTGGATGGAGGGAGGGAGGGGAGGCTACTCCGATGGGCTTCTCCATGGTCTGGGAAAGCCTTGGGCCCCAGAGCCAGGAAGAGGTGCAGAAGTCCAGTAAAGAGGGACTGGTCAGCCTTGCCGCCTTGGAATCATTGCCAGCCATTTGACAGTTTGACCTTTGCACCCTGTCAAGGTAGGGCAATTCACAACCAACTGGTGGCTGGCTTTGCAAGTGCAAACAACTTTCGGCTGCAAAGTAAGAGGCAGCAACTGTGCTTTGAAACACATCCATGCTGGAAAGCAAAAAGCATGGAGTAGCCTGCTCTGAGGTGGATTGGTTTGGAGGCAGAAATTGGGGTTTTCCAGTTGACCAAGTAACCCCTCCTTTGCAGAATGGAGGGAGGGGAATTAGCCTGAGCAATTGTGGGATTGAAACAAGAGCCGAGCAATGCGAAGCCAGGCATCAAGATTTCTAAAGAACTTCCCAAAACAAACCTCATGTATTGTTGGTTTAACACGGCCCTTGGTCTTGAAAGGCGGTTCTTTTTGTTTTCTCAACTGTTTTTCTACCCCATTTAGAGTTTTTGGATTCTGAAGTGGTGAAGTCAGGGCTGCTGGGTCTGTACTCATTCCCTCATGTATATTAAAATGAAATTGCGGTTGATAGGATTTGGAAGCCAGCGGCAAAGTTGAAGCAAGATGATTTCACTGATGCATGTTCTGCACACACCTAGCAATGGCAGTTGTGCAACAGGGCGGGCTTGACTTAAGTCCTTCCAGGGGTGGGCTTAGTTTATGGGCCGATCTTGGATGCAAAGTCAGGACGTGGACTAAGCAAGAAGGTGAAATGTCTCCTTACGAATGCTCTGACTCATCCCAAAATAATTGGGTTTCTTGGAAATAATTAAGAAGGAAGGAAATGCAGGGTAGATACTGACACGGTTGGACAGATGTGGACAATTCCACAATTAAAGTGTCAGAGGATTAAATGTTCACAGATTTTCTCCTGCCCAGAAACACCTGGCATGGATGGAATGAAAGAGTAAAGAAGAATGTGACGGGCAAAGAGAGGAAGAAGAGAGCCAGCCTGGCCTGGCCTTCATTTGGCATGGAATGCTTTTGCACAATTCAAAAATCCCTCAAACACAAACACAAACACACACACACCCCTTCCTGTTTTCTATCAGCTACAACTTGGCCTGGTGGTGACAAGGCGGGCCTAAAAGCCAGGCGACGGTGAATTCTAGTCATGAGAGCCAGCTGGGTGACTCTGGGCCAGATGTGCTCTCTGCCCGCAATGCCAGGCTCAGGCGACAAGCCGGTCAGTCAAGGTTGGGCACCCTTGTCTTAAGGTATTGGGCAATCGGGCAGCTTTGCCTTTGCATGTTTTTCTTTCCAAACCGGGGCTTATGGATTCGGACCTGATGTGAACCCAACTAACCAAGGCTTGTTAAAAACAGTTAACTAAGCTGGATAAGGAAACCACGGCTTAATGACAGCCAGGTTAGGCTGGAAAAGCTTCCCTATTCCTTTTCTTGCTAAACCATCCAAATTCCCTCTGAAAGAAAAGTCTGGCTTGGGGGGGGGGAGGGCTTCGCCTCGGGAGCCCCACTAGTTTTCTCTCTTTGGTGGGGTGATTCCCCATTTCGGGGCTGCAGCCCGGGGAGAGGAGCAAAACCAACAGCAGCTTGGAAGTATAAATACTGAGAATTCTCGCATGAAAGTGAAGGAATAAAGGATTCGTCTAAAGAATAAGCAATAGATATGCATATATGTTAAGGTAAGATAAATAAAATGATGAACTAGAATATAATTATAAAGGAAGACTATGAAGGAATAGCACAAAAATATTGTTTTTTGTAACCAAGTGACACACTGTAAGCATAGAATTTGATGATTTGTTTTTGTTTTGTTTTTTTCTATGTTTTTTGGCCTTTTTTATGTTGTGTATGTTTTTTTTTCTTCTGTATTTTTGTATGTTTGTCTTAAAAATAAAAAATCTTAAAAAAAAAAAAAACCAGCAGCAGCTTCACTCCAGCTGAGCTGTTCTTTCTTGTATTGTTTGGCTGGAAACCAAATTGGTGGCTTCGCCATTCCTGGAAGGGTGGGTTTGATTTGGTGGTTGCACAACACTGGAGTCAAGACAGGACCAGTCCCTCCCCACCCAGCCTTCCCCCCCCCAGGGAAGACCAAGGATGAGCAGATAAATACGGCAATGCCACCTGCCTTGGCATCCAGAGCCAGATGCTGCTTAAACAGAACAGCAGAACTCCAATGGCTCTCCCCCTCGCCCCGAAAAAACACACTTTTCATAGCCAGGCATGCATGTCAAGACAGGAATCCCTTGCCTGCTGCATCCAGCACTGCAAAAAAAAAAAAATAATAATCCAGGAATTTTGCTGAGCTGGATTCAAATCTCTCCACAGCCAAGCTACCTACACAGCGGCAACCTGGCCAGCAAAAGTTTACTTTGATTCCTCCTTGCGTCTTCTTTTCTCTTTCATTTTCTCTTCCTCCTTAAAAGCCAGGGAGGCTGAGCAGGGAGAGCAGTGCCTAAGCAATTCAGGGCAAGCCACCAGGGACGTGGGCGGCCAGAGGTGCCTTTGCAGATGTTTTAAAGCCTAGTCTTGCTAAACAAACCCTAAACCTGCCTAGCTCCGGGCTGTACTTTGTTCCCAAGCACAACCACAAAAAATAAAATTACAGTTTAACCTCACGTACAGACAGTTATGTTCCAACATCTCCTCCTCCCCCGACACCCAAAAAAAATATCTTTTAAGCAACCCGAGAAGGCAGGTTGTGCAAACGCAGGAAATGCTTTGAAACCTATTTGGGGCCACCTTCTGTGAGCTTCTCTCTACGTTTGGGGACCGTCACGGTTGCGGCTTCCTTACGGGAGAGGCCTCCAACCCTGAGCGCCGATTACAAAAAGAGCTTCCCACTTTATTATATTCCATTGTACAGCTTTACAAGGCCAGGATTTTGGCATCCTGTGTTCGGTGAGACGGAGAGGTACGCTCAGCACTACGCGACCAAGGAAGGTAGAAAAAAGAGAGGCAGGAGGCACTTTCCCGATTCAAATAAGTACCCTGTGAGGAAGAGGGACGGAGAGACCCCCCGTGTTTAGGCATCGGAGGTTCCCCGGTTCCAGGCAGCATTCAGAATATTCCTGAGAAGGTCTGGCTAGTGTCCAGAATGTCCTCCTGAAGCTCCAGGTAGGTCTCAGAAGGAGCCGTATCTCTCCCCAGAAGTCCCGCTAATGGCACAGAAGACGTGAAGCGTGTTGGGCAACCAGGACGGATGCCCGGGGTCTTCTTGGTAGATCTGAAAGGGAGAGCTGAGTTTAGCAGGGGCTTCTGCATCTCCGAGAAGGAGAGAAATATTTGCCCAACCCAAATGAAAACAGCGCAGTGTTATACCCAACCTGGTCTTCAGAGCTGTTATGGCAAGCAAGGGCAGCATGGAGAAGAGGAGAAAAAGAAGGAAACGGAAGTTACCGAAGGCACCAGACAGACTCTTCAAGGCCTGGGAAGTGGCTTTCAAAATCCAGGAGAAGAAAAGAGAGAAGTTTCAGCTGGGGTTGCATTGGGATCAAAAGGAAGGGAAGCAGCCAAACGGAGGCCTCTCCCAGAGAAGCAACCCAGAAGCAACAGCTGCGTTTCAGCCCCGGAGAGGCGGCTTCTCCAAGGCTGATTGGCTCCTTCTGGAGGACGTGGCTTGAAAACAGATTTCTGCAAAATGCGGGGCTCTCTGATTCATCGTGTATGTACACACACACACACACACACTCACACACAGGGAAATGGCCTGCTACTTGGAGGCTTCGTGTTGGCTTTCCTCCTGCTTCGTTGTCCTTCACGTGGCGGAGATCTTGCAAGGCCAGGAGAAGAAATTTGAGGAGGTTACAGTCCAACTTCGGCAACTTTTAAGATCTGTGGACTTCAACTCCCGAATTCCCCAGCCAGCTGCGCATCGAAGTCCATGCGTGTTAAAGTAGTCAAAGTTGGACACCCAGATTGGCAGCTTCCCAGCCCTTAAATGGACTCAACATTCTCACTGGGGCCATGATCTGTAACCCGTTTTGCTCTGTCTCACTGACAGAATGACTTTGCTCTGGCACGACTGACTGTCAATCATCTTTTCTGTGTCATTTCACAATTGCAGGTTGGCCCCCAAACCTCCCTCAGAACACCAACCAAGCCTTCTCAGAGTTGCTGCTCTTCTACTTCTTCATCTGGCCATCCTGTTTCTACTCCGGAGACATGTGAGGGCGGTGTGCGGAGCAGTGCCGGATGGGGATTATGGGAGAGGGTGCCTGCCCGAAAGGCCCCACATCAAAGCCACTGCACAGGACAAGACTCAGTTTAACCATGTCCCATTTGGCACCCCTTGGCTTTTTCCAAGGATTGTGGGGCCTGGCTGTTCCCTGGCAGTCGGCCACACACTGGGGTTGAATTGTGAAAAACAAGAGCTCCTGCAGAACTAAAGTTTATTTCACATTTTTCTTTTTTCTTTTTCTTTTTTTTTCAAAAAGGTAGTTTCACAGGGAAGAAAGACCCAAAATTGGTAACTGGCTGGAGGGTCAAGGCTGATTTCTGTAGTGGGTAATCCCCCCCCCCCCCCCTGCGGTTTTACTCTCGTTCTCTTTTTTTGCTTTTAATAAGATTCCGCTCCTTCTTTTCGCTCCAAGGGGCGGCAACTCCTAATTCTGCAACCGAGATTTTTACAATACGGACTCTACCCATCCTTCCTAAATTCTTGCAGGTGACAAAGTGGGGGCTATAAGAGGACCTCGGTGGGTTTCCTGTAAAGCAGAGAAGGCCCACCTGTTTCTCAGCAGCCTTTTTCTGCGCCAACTGCAGAAGAGTTTGAAAATAAAATAAAAACTCTGCACGGTGGGATTTCTCTTGCGCTCTTATTGCCTCCAGATAGTTGAAAAAAGCAGGTTCATCTATCTTGCCAAGGTTTTCTCTAGATTTCAGCCCTAGCATTAATCTAGCAGATCTACACAGGGTCCAAGATTCCTGCTACGTAAGGGGATATGAAGTTTCCAGGAGACCACGGCCTGGGGATCTTTTATTGAGGAATACTGCTGAGGGTTTGGTTATTTTTTGGGGCTGTTTCAATCTAGTTGGCGTAAGGTAGGATTGTAAGCGACTGACAGTCAGTGCAGCTGCAAATAAATTAACAGATGACTTAAAGGGTCAGGATCCATCCTGGGTCCCCATGGGAGCATTTCTGAAGCTTGGCAACTTGAAAACTGGTGGACTTCAGCTCTCCAAATTCTTCAGAATTCTGAGAGTTGAAGTCTACTGGTCTTAAAGTTGCCAAACTTCATAAACACGTTCTGGGGAATTCTGTCATCAACAAATAATTGCACAACTTGTATTCTTCTAAGCAGCCCAGAGTCACACTGAGAGTGGATGGGCAGCCATAGTACACATTTTTTTTAACGAAATAAATAAAACATTATAGGATGACCAGGCAACAGGGCCCCCTCCCCAGGGCTTCATCCCAAGATTTCCGACTCAGACCACCAAAAGTCTTCTGAAAATGGAGGGGGGGGGGGAGAAATCAAAGGAAGCGATTCTGGCCATTTGGGGGGGGGGCTTGATAACCCCTCCTGTCTGATACCCCGCTGAGCCAGTCTTATCCCCCCCCCCAGCAAAAAGCACAAAAGGAAAAAGAGCAGAACTGAAAAACTGCAGCCCAGATCATTTCCATTTGAATATGAAGCTGCTGCAGAAGAGCCTTTGCCCCTTCTATGCAAATCCATCCACAAGGGCACAGCTGGCCAGGGGGGAGGGCATGTCAACGGGGAAGGGTTTGGAGGTCCTTCCCCCCCTCCCCCTTGCAACAGAGATAAACTGTCCTTGTTTCTATGATGATCTCAAACCCAGCGGTTTTCTGCACAACACTCAGGTCTGATTCCCAGTTTCGTAAGCAGTGGAGTCTTCGACTTACAACGGTGTGTATAACGAGGTTAGTGGCCCAGAGTAAGAGCAACGTATTTAGCGACTTTAAACGGCTCTCGGGGCTGCCCCCCAACCCCCCAGATCTTACCTGTTCGTGCAGGATTTCCGAGAGCTCTTTCACCATCTCCCTGAAGTTGGACTTCAGCTCCTCTTGATATTCAACTTGGTCTTCCTTGATCAGCCGTTCATTGAACTCCAGGCCAATTCCGCAGGCTTGGATAAATTTCCTGGGGGAAGACAAAATTGACCCCAGCATTTAGCCCATCCTTGGATTTGACGGGGGCGGGGGGACGAGGCGGGGGGACAAGTGAAGTTTAAAACCCAAGCTTTTAAATTCAGGATTGAAGAGCAGGATTTGGAAAGGCAAGCAAGACACGGTGGCTGGCCAGGTCCTCCCTTGTTTCTGCAAACAGTTAAAACGGTTGCAAAACTGCCAGGCTGTTTTGGGAAAGGAAGAAGAGCGTCGATGCGCCAGGGAAGGCGTCCGTAAAGGTGGTAGGACTTCTTGAAATTGGCCATCTCTCTGTTCCTTGGGGCAGACAGAGCAGGGCTTGGAGACAAAAGAGAAAGAGAACTATCTCTGGTTCAGGATGAAATTCCCAGGGAGGCTCTGGGGCTGAATGGGGTTGAGATCTCAGCTGTCCCAACTCTCAGTTCAACTGCTTCCCTCTTACTGGTTCTCTAATTTAGTAAAAATTCTCATCCTTTTTGATTATCAATGACATTCCAGGCCCTAGTTGGTCTAATGCAGTTCAACTCCCAGAATTCTCCAGCTAGCCATGTTCATTTTCTGTTTCTAAAGTGGAGAGATTGCAGAGGAAGGGATTACAAGAGAATAAGCAGGCATGTAATGTCAAAAGGAATGTGTTCATGCCAAGGAATTCTTGGTCCACCCATCTTCAAGCAGCCAAGGTTGAGAAACACTGGTCTAATGATAGGCTGGCAGTCCACGGGTCTTGGGGAGGGGCCTTGCAGGATGCTTCATAGTTGGGTGTGCGTGCCTGGCGTCCTGTCTTTCCACACTCTGTTTCCCTTAGACAGAGTTCTGGGAAGAATGTAGGTCTGTGTTTACCTAATTTGCTTGAGCAAAGTGCACAAGGGCACCAATTCCACTGGGTCGATAAGAAGCAAAGGAGAATGAGTTCACTCATCTGGGCAACAAGTGGCCCTTTCCCATCCCATTTTTAAATTTCGCTGCACACACATGTTGTGCATTGACAATAAAGGATTGAATTGAATTAAAAATTATGGAGGGCCCCAAAAGGTATTTTGCTCATGTGGGTTATATCTATCAATATTCATCACATTAAAAATGAAAATGCATGCCTTTGTGGAATATCGTTAAAATAATCACATGAGATTAACTTAACTAAAATATGTTTTTGTGAACCCCCCTCCCCCATATTCTTAACAAAAAAATAATGAGAAGAGTGACAGAGTTTTAAAATTTGGCAAATCTCTACAATATCTGAAAAATAATTTTGATTTTAGGGACCCCCCCCCCCCCAGAGAATCTTAGGACCTTAGACACACGCTTGAAACAATACTAAAACCGAGAAAAGTTTGACCTCCATTCAGCTCCTGTAGTGAAGTTATATTAGTGTCTTTATCACAGATAGTTCCGGTAGAATCATAAAATTCTAATTGGCTCATATAAATAATCAACTACAGGCCATTGTTAAAAGTCTACAAAGGAAGGCGATCAATAAACCACAAACCAAGAGATGATAAAGCGATGAAAGGAACGTTTTGCAACCTTTCTGGGGTGCTAACAGGAAGTGGTCATCCTTTCCTGGGGAAGGCGCTGCTTCTGGGGGCAGGGCTCAGAAGCAGCTGTCCCAAATCCACCCATAGAACAGATGACTTCTACTTGGACCTGATCGTTCCTGAGATAACCTAACCAGAGCCAGGAAGGACAAATCCAGCATTTTGAATGGTACCCAGAAATTCAGGGGTCTCCGGTGCAGCTGGTCTGCTTTTGGTCAAGTGCCTGGGTGGGAGATCACTTGGGGATCCATCACACAAGAGAGTCCTAAGGTGCCCAAATCCACGATACCAACCTGAACATGTCCTTGAGTTCGGCCACCTTCTTTGCGGGATATTTGCTGGAGTGCTTCTCGTCCAAGAACGCCCGGGCGTAGGCCAGGGGGCCAGCGTTGACCTAATGCCATGTCCCCCACAACAGAGGTACAGGGACAAAGAGATCAGCCAAACAGAGAGAGACAAATTAAGAAGATCTTGGAAGCTGGATCCCAGCACAACATCCCAGGTGACTCTGCGCTGTTGGTGATGATTCAAGGAACCATATTGGTGGTCTTCAAAGCAACTGCATCCCCCCCACCCCAGGAATTTGAGGAACACCAGATCTTAAACATAAGCAACTGGGAGCAGAAGGAAACGCTGCACCTAGCCTGTTTTAGAGATGACCTTGAAATGGGAGGAATTGGTGCCCCTGGTTGGAAGCAGCTTTCTGTCCGTTGAAAGGAGATTTGGGGTCTTCATCTAACCCCCCTTGCATTGCACACATAAACACAGACATGCAGGGCAAACACTGACAGCCCAACAGATTTGCTATGATTTATGGACTTTCTGGGGAAAGACCTTAGGCCTTTTGGAGGAGTGAAAATGATAGGGTGGGCTTCTTGCCCATGAAAACCAAAAAGGAAGCGATTTATGGATTATGTGACTGTGTGAATCCTTGGTGGCTGATTCAGCAAACTGTGTTTAGATTGTGGGTAGTTTACGGTGGAAAGACACTGAAGGAGCATTTCAGCTAAACCCCCCTCCCCATTTCCAGCCAGAAAGATAGTGACTTCTGG
Organism: Myanophis thanlyinensis; assembly: GCA_017656035.1. NCBI lineage: Eukaryota > Metazoa > Chordata > Lepidosauria > Squamata > Homalopsidae > Myanophis > Myanophis thanlyinensis. The sequence continues at coordinate 3,087 of JAEANM010008479.1, read as the reverse complement.
GCCAGATATGCCCAGCTGCTTACTTGCACTGAAACGGCACCCTGAAGTTTCAACTGCAGCTGGATCATGTCCACCTCTGGCGAAGCACAAAGCTGCTGCAGCTCGGAGGTCTTTTCTCTGATTTCGTCCGTTGCCACGTCAATCGGCTTCAGGTTGACCAGCTGTTCACATTTGACGGCGATTCTTTTCTTAACATACGGGAAAGAGTTGCACGCTAGGAGGAGGAGAAGCAAGCCACAAAAGCAAATTGAGAGTTCCCCACTTGCAAAATAAATCTCTGTTTCTGACAACGGAAGCCCCCTGAAGTTCTCATTGGCCCATTTGCTCTAACTTCGTTTCGTTTTGGCTGGGGACAAAGAGAAAAAAAAAGCTCTCTCGACAGACCACAAGTATCACAACAACACAGACTGGGAAATTCAAAGCCTGTGCAAACTTTCCCACAAGGTGAATAAAATGCTCGTAGGAGGTCAAGATTAGGCATCATTTTTGAGTGATGGCTCTCTCTGAATGTTTTCAAGATTGCTAAATCTCCTAATTTTGGGGGATCTCGCTTTCCAGTGTTCAAGATGATGACAGAAATTGTGTGAGGGCTTGCTGGGCGTTCACAAAAAGGCTGGGGACCGGACCTCCGTCACGGTCCAAGCGGTCTGGAAGAAGGACAGTTAGTGGTGGCTCCTCCCACATGTGGTCAGAATATCTAGGGGCAAATGAAGGCAGAGGTCTCATTAGAGCAGAAATGACCTGGCTCTAGTTGTCCTCCTTTGGAGACATTATTTGAAGGCCCAGCTCTGTGGAACAGGCTCCAGTGCTGGAAAAGGTGGAAGGAAAGAGAAGAGGATGACCAAGAGATGAAGACTGCAGGGCCAAAGGATGCATCGTTGGAAGACCTTTAGGGATAGATTAGGGACAGACCCTCCTGGAGAAAATCTCTGTAGTAGGTGGTGACTAAGAGTTGACAACAACTCGATGGGCTACAATGAATTTGTAAAATTTCTGGCTTTGGGGGCACTGAGATGAAATTAGGATCACCTCCTCTGAAGAAGGGATTGTCTTCTTCTAGATCTGAGGGTTCTCTTGAGATAAATACTTTATTTATTGGCCTCCATTTCAATAAATGCCATTGAGTTTCATCAGCTGCAAATTCTCTTTTCGTATTTGTATAACTGGACAGAGTCTTTATGTTCCTTAAATCAGCCTTTCAACCAAAGAATGTGTGAGATGCACAATCAGACTCTGAGTTACTTAACATAAAAAGAAACCCATACACAGGTACGCATGTACACGCACACTCACTAGTGAGAATAGTCCGCCTCTTGCACTGCTCCTCCACGTTTCCATGCTTCTTCCCAGACAAGGTGTATGGGGTCTCGAAGACAAACTGGTTGATGTTGTGGTTCTTTTCAAAATCTGTCTTCCTCTCTGAAAGTTCCTTCTCCTCAAAAAAAGGCTTCAGGTAAGTCACCTGGATGTGAGCGTACTTGGCGTCCAGATCTTTGGGGTTCACCTGGAGTAAGAAAATGGAAAGTTTTCAGAATGGAATCAAGAGAAGATCAACCCAGCTGGATATTCAAGGACCTCCGGCCAAGAGACCAATTTTTCAGGATCCCATGATGGCCACTTGGGAACCTCTTGAGATGATGATGACAATGGGAAGGAAATTCCCCACGACTCTGCAGCAAGGAGGAGGGGATGTAATGGGGCACCCCAAAAGTCCCCTACTTGTCTCTTTGACCCAAAACCATCCCAATGTTCTCCAGCCTCTTCTGAGCAAAATGGGCCTTTTATGGATGACAGCAAGTCAAGTCCTCCTTTTAAGCCAACTTGTTTGCCCAGTAAATTTCTTGACAAGACTATCCAGATTGTCATTTTGCTTTGATCAGATCATGAATAAATTAGAGCTCAGAAGCCCTAGGTTGGAAGCGCCCCCTGAGGCCATCTAGTCCAACCTCTTGCTCAGGATAGGAGCCCTAATTAAGCCTCCCGGGCCAATGGCTCTCCAGCTTCTCTTTTGACTAGATGCAGCAAGGGCACCTCCTAATAATGCAATTCTACTCTGCCAGAATCAGAGCTACGCTTTCACGCTACCTTGTTGGAATCCTGGATGATTTTGACATTTTCAGCTCCAAATTTCTCTCCGTAGAGTTTCAGCAGCCGGAAGGATATCTCCGAGAGGCCAGTTAATTTGGGCTCCTTGTAGATGTATTCTTTCCCATCTTCTTCTTCAAAGAAAGCCTGCAATGACCCGAGCAGATGATTTTTAGAAAGGATTTGTGGGGGGAGGGGGGAGAGAACGGCTCCCTTCCTTGGGGACGCCTCAGAAGTGGCGAACAAGGAACTCGGTGCAGGAGACTAGCTTTTCCTTTGTTCAGGTTGGTAGTCCTCATGGTTCCCGTGCTAGACTCAGAACCATGTGCTTCCAAGGACTCTGAATTTGCAGAAGTCAGAGCAAGCACCGAATAAGACAGAGATGGGGAACGAACGGACTCCTTGTGGACTTCAATGTGGCTGGCTCAGGGATTCTGGGAACTGAAGTCTGCAGATGGTAAAGGGTCCATTGTCCCCCACCCCTGGAATAAGATCGGTACTGGATGAGGAAGGCAGACAGACAGTAATGTGAAACAGCAGACTGAAAAGCAGAAGCAGACTACAGACCAGGGGTCTCCAACCTTGGCAACTGTAAGACTTCTGGATAGAAGAGAGCCCTTCCGCCCCCCCCCCCCCCGGATCTCTTCTGGCTCTGCTGGGCTTTCAGCACAACTGGACGGCACAAAAAACCCTTTGGAAGAAGCCTTGGGCTCAGCTCCCCTGGTTACGTCTGTTCTGTTTTCGCCACTGTTTTCTTTTTAAGACCGGGCGAGCTGTTTGTTTTATGGGAAGATTGCTTTATTTTGCTTTTATGCTGGAGGAAGACCGGCACAAAGAAAGGAAACTGTGAAAAAAATGAATCATTAGTTATACAAATAAAGCAAAAAGTCAAACATAGAATATATAGTAGAAGGACAGAGCTGGAAGGGATCTTGGTGTCCAATCTTTTCTTAAAAACTTCCAGGGGAAGGGAAGGGGACGGAGAAGGAGAAGGAGTAGGGG
>JAEANM010008478.1:0-16650 GCA_017656035.1 Myanophis thanlyinensis | reverse complement strand
AGAGAGAGAGAGAGAGAGAAAGAGAATTAAGGCTAATTGTCACCTGAACAAATCAAGGTGGTAAAAAATTATGAGCTGAAATGATGGTTTGCTGTTGGCTTGGGAATCCTTTACAACAATATACTGGATTTCCAGGTTCAGATACCATGCAAAACACAACAAATAGACCAGAAGTCTTCTCAGCTGGATTTTTGTACACCCAAGCAATTACTATTATTCAGAAATCTATATTTTTTCTTTATTTACAGGCATTTATATTGTTTTGAGAGAATTATTATCTTTAAAAATAGTACATAAATAAATGTAATAAATGATTGAAGGGCTACACATTCTAATTGGTATTTGATATATCATCTCCATCCATCAAAGTGTTGCTTTAAATGTACAGGATGGAGGGAGGGGAAGATTTCCTGGTGTTTCTACTTCTATTCTGCCACCATCATGTACATAAAAGGGTTACAGCTGGCATAACCAAAGGCCATTCCTTTTGGGATTGTCCTGCTAATTAGGAAGGAAAGAAACATTATTTCTAGTGAATGTTAAGGAGAATAATCAAGTATCATGCAGCTGGAAAAATCTATAGCTAAATCTGAAAGAGTTCAATGAGTGTCTGTAGTAAGGAACTTTGAATAATACTGAATTTTTAAAACTATGGGAAATTCATGTACTAATTTTTCTTTTATCTGTTCAATTTTAAACCATATTTATTTGTTGTTTATTTGGATTCTATATTACCCAATAACCAAAGCTTTCTGGATAATTTGTAAAATAATAAATGAAAGCAAATATATATGTCCCAGAGTAATGTTGCAGGATCCAGTCTTGGTCAATCACTGGGACCAGAGGTTTAATCTTCTCAGCTTTTGGACTTGTACTAGAGCCCAACCTCAGGGAATTTCTGTCCACATTCTAGTAAAAGTATGATCTCTGAGGATAAGCTCTAGCACAAGTCCAAAAGCTCAGAGACTAAACATCTGGCCTTGGTGACCAACCAAGATTGGATTATGCATCATAAAACTATGCTTAAACCCCATCAAAATGGTATAAAAACTAAATAGTGCAAATAGTTACACATCAATACTCAAATAGTAACAAGATGTAAATAATCCAGTACTGACCGATTTAAAAACTTAGATTATTTTTTCAAAAATCATCTGGCTCTAAAAATACCACCAAGAAAGTAAACTAGTTTCTGAGGAGCAAAATCTTAATTTTCATATATTCATATTTTGAATTGAACTTGCAAGTTAGGTGAAATTTAATAGAGTTCATAAAATACTGTGAATAATATAAATAAAATTAAATATACTGTCCAGTTCTTATTAGTAATCTTGCTACCCTATTAACCCTATCCTACTATCTAAAATATATTGGTTATTTTCTAATGCTTTATCTTAATCCAGATGACGCTTTACTAGAATATGAATCATTATAGCTGGGCTATCTGATAGAGATAAAATCGTAGCTAAATGGGATGCAAATTGTTAGCATTCTGCACTCCAGAGCAGCGGTGAAATTCAGCAGGTTCTAGCAGGTTCTCTAGAACCGGTAGTAAATTTTCTAAGCAGTTCAGAGAACCGGTTGTTAGAAGAAATTTCCTTTTGTTTCTTTCCACTTTACAGGGTTAATCCTGTAAGGAGGGCAGAAAAAAAAACATTCTGGTGTTGTTTCTAGCCTAATTTTTATTGCCCTGCTTACAGAAATTGCCCACCCAGTAACATGACCCCCATTACAGCCATGCCCACCAAGCCACATCCACAGAAGTGGTAGTAAAAAAATTGAATTCCACCACTGCTATAGAGTCTACCAGTTATATTGGAAATACAATTCCCATAGTGTGATGGAAAACTATGGAAGTAATTCGACACGTTAATATAGTTTCTAGTTGAGGAAGGCTTTGGCATTCTCTCAAAGATACACACAGAGAGAGAGAGAGAGAGCGAGAGAACAGTGTCTTTCAGATTGGGACTAGTAGTCTATTTAAAAAGAACATGTCTGATAATCTATTAACCAAGCATTAGCACACTTATAGTAAAATGATCACAATTAGTTTAAAGAATACAGGTATTATTTTTACCAAATTTTAAGCACAATAAAACACTGACCCAAATTCAAACACTGACACTGACCCAAAAACATAGCTTATTATTTGTTCGTTAAAATATTCCCAACTCACAAGAATGGGATACAATTAATAAAATAATTCAACTAATAAGGAAAAGCCACCTTTCAGTATTTTCATAAATAAAAAACCTGAATTAATTTCAAATGAACACTACCTAAATAAGATATAAGCTTATTCTGCTACACCAAAAACAGAAGTCAGAAGTCAGATTGCTAAATCAGTGGGGAAAATTCTAAAAGAATGATGCCAAATTAGAGTCTCCCAGATTCTACCCTGGTACTTCAACCACTACACAAGCTGGCTCTCATATATTAGGTATCTATAACGATATAAAATTATTTCCATTATTAAGCTTGTCAATAAATATATATATTAGCATTCTGTGCCCTCATTTTTAGAACACAGAGTCTTTTCAAAAGTACCTAATGAATTCATATCCTGGATCTATTGTTTAACATTAAGAAAGTGACTGTCATTCCAGTTTTGTAGAATTATCCTCTTTGCCATAATTCAGGATACATAGAACCAAAGATCTTCATAAGATTATAAATTCTACTTTTTAGGAATATCTTTCAATACTGCATTAAGATTGTTAGCTATAATATTTTTCCCAATATTGACATTGGCAATATTGATCCATATCCCTGTGATATGGGTGCCATCAAAACAACAACTTATGTTCATCTATATTTCCAGTTCTATAGGGACATTAGATACCAATGGATTACTCATTTTTTATGTAAATTTCCAGGGCACTCTGACAGCTTTTAACCACAGTATGTGTTAAATAAACAAGATAAATTTATTTTTTCAAAATAAGCAAAATTTCGCTACTTTGTGTGTACAGTTCTACAAATAGCTTGCTAATGGTTCTTGCTGTTGGGGGATAATTTTGTGTGTTCGTGTTGTTAATTCCATTTTTTATGGGTTAATGACTGAAATAAAGTTCCATCTATCTGACCATTTAATGTAGAATCTTTTCCTCTGTATTTCATCAGTTTAATTTTTAAAAAGATTAGAGTGTCAGACAAAAAAACTCTAAGGTTCAAAGATTGTGGAGCAAAATATTCATTTCCTTTTAATTTGGCACTTCTGGAAAGACTGTGCATGGATTAGAAAAAATCACAATCCGATATATGAGAGTGATGTTTTCTTTCAAATAGTCAGGGTGAGACTGAGGTTTGCCTGCCTGGTTGTTCCTACATTTAAAAAAAAACAAATTATTATATGCAATCACCACCACAAATTGGGAGTTTTCTCATTTCTTGTACTTTCTTCCTCCTTCATGACTGGTCCAGGTGACCACCAAAGTTGCTTAATTCCCTGACCAATATTTGATCATCTAAAACTACATTTACATGAACCATGAGTTGCATCAGAGACCATCAAGCTACTTTAAATTAAACTACAGATAGATATTCTCCAATTATTACTTTCTAAAAGAATCCTTCAGTTGGTTGTTTTTTTTAGTCCCTCCAAAAAGAGGGATAAAAAGACATGTAAGTGTAAAAGAATAGGTGTAAAGAATTTCTTCAACCCAAGTGAGTCAGTCCAGCATTTGTTTATCTTACTTAAAAGACAGTAAACTCTACTGTAGCATTCCTCCCAGGGCTGCAATAAGAATAAACGAAAAAGCTCCATGTGTCTTGAATGTCTTGAAGAAAAATCATATATCAATCTATAAATAAAGATAAATCAAAGGAATGAAATAAATACTGACAGATTCTTACCCATATCAGCTTTTGCTGGCAGTAAAATACAGATTGCTCAGGGCTTTTTCAAATACTTGTCTATGAATAAATGCACATCCATAAACTATTATTTAAAATATGCTGGACTATTCTTTTAATAAAGGTTAGAAACAACTGTTTAAAAAATAGCTACCATTAATACATGCCTTGGGAACTCTTCTGGGGGGGGGAGACGAGAGCTGCACAAGAGCACTGCAGTAAGTTTTTGCTGCATTGTTCATTTGAGGACTCTTGCAGAGCTCCTGTTCAATTCAGCAGGAACATGGTAGCAATCCTTTACAGATTATTGGTGTAATTCAAGCATCTTTCCAACAGCACTGATTTTCAAAGTCACTATTTGGCTTATAAAGTTTAATTAGCATCAGCAGAGAAAGGAGAATATGAAATAATGAGGCCATTTACTTCTTAAACCTTTCCACATTCATAAATTTAGCATAAACTAGGACAAACTGATCTTTGAGGTCACAGTTCCAAAGCCATCCACTAAAACTCATCTGTTCTTGGGATTTTTAACATTATTTTTTAAACTGCTGAACAATCTCTGGACTAGTCGGTCAAATCAAGCATTTCTAAGAAGATTAAGACAGTTGCTTAAAATGCTTGGAGGAAAGATTTAACATTCATTACAGTCCAGCATGTATTTCAGCCCTTAATGGGATCAGAACATATTAAAAAGGACTGTGTTCTATCACAGTAGACAAAATCTACTATCAGTGAGCCATAAGGGATCAATTATAAAGATAAAAGTTAACCTTTCAATTTCCTGATACTTCCTGAGCTTAGGAAAAAAGTAGTATATTTAGAGCATTGGTTTATGCACGATTATTGATGAGAAATATCATATATAGAAATGTTATGCGATGGCTTATGCATTAATTCTTCAACAACTACAAGGCAAAACTACCTAGATCACAATACAAAAATATAAAGCAAGTTGAAAATCTACATCATCTTCAGAAGCACACTAAAATTGGTCATTTCTAAGAGCGAATAGATTAGTCAAGTCTGGTTTCACTCAATTTTTTCAGCTTTACTAATATTTTCCACATGTTTGCAACTTTTTTTTCCAAGTAAAAGGTTTTTTCAGCAAGTTATTTTGGTAAATTATTTTTCATCAAGATATGGATTTTTAATTTTGTGAATTTTTGTGAGTGAATATTTTTAGACACATTTGGGAATGGTACAAAATTATAGTGCAAAATTTATAACATTATAAATATCAAAGGATAATCACGTTTCAGTTCAAACTAAGCTGCAAATCAAGCAAATTTCGTTCCCATTCCTAATTGCCTTCCATGTATTTGCCAAGGAGCTCATGGGACTACCAGATGGCTTATAGCCCAGCCAGAATGATATAGAGATGTTTGCTAGCTCCATGTTGCATCTGTGTGTACATGCAGATGCTCCTGCCACAACTTGTGAGCTGCAAAAATCTGGAAAAATATAGCAAGCAAATCTACTTGTTTAAATGCATATTTACAATACATACCTTTATTAATAATACACAGAATTCAGCTGACATCTAAAATCAATAATTGATGCAATTGATGACAAAAAACATAATTCTTCTATGGCTTTATAACTCTTATTTATGATGTGATCAAGTCTTGGTAATTTATGTCAGAGGTAACTAGAGAATCTCCTGTTTTGTTTTTCATAGGCCTAAAAGCAAATCATGCCCCTTTAGCCCAAATTTTTTCAGTTCTGCATTTAATTTCTCTTTAGTTTTTAAATTATCTGCCATACATCTGGATATGCAATGAGAATTTCATACACTATATTCCATCTGTATTTTTTACATGAAGCTACCAGAATTTGGATGAAAAATGTATATATCTACCAGATTGCATCAAACAGATACAGAGAACGATAGCTATGTGAGTTTTTGCAGTTCAGGTCTGGTAGCCCTACTTTTGTATGTACAGGTGGTCCTCGACTTACAACAGTTTATTTAGTGACTGTCCAAAGTTATAATGGCACAGAAAAGTGACTTATAACTGTTTTTCACACTTATGGTCATTGCAGCATCCCCACGATCATGTGATCAAAATTCAGACACTTGGCAACTGACTCATATTTATGATGGTTGCAGTGTCCCAAAGTCATGTGATCCCCTTTTGCGACCTTCTGACAAGCAAAGTCAATGGGGAAGCCAGATTCACTTAACAACCATGTTACTAATGTAACAGTTTCAGGGAGTCACTTAACAACTGTGGCAAAAAAGGTTGTAAAATGGGGCAAAATTCACTTAACTATCTCATTTAACAACAGAAATTTTGGAGTCAATTGTGGCCGTAAGTTGAGGAATATCTGTATTCAGATTGCTTTAATTTCTAGGAGGGGAAATATTGTAATATGTTTTGAAAACATAAAACATATTCTAAATGCAGTATGTTCTGTTGATTTTTTTAAAAAAATGTTTCTCAAAATTAAAAACTAAAAACAAATTATCATCTGACTGCTTTTTCGTAAATCAGTCAGTGAAGCTTATCTATACTTAATAGCATGACTAGTGAAAGATATAAGTCTCTGAGGGATATCTTCCTAGATTGTTTTATCATAAATCCAAACAACCATGTACTTTTAATGGTTCTTTAATTTTTTTAATACCAGTTTTTAAAATACATATACATTTTTTAAAAAATCCCAATTGCTTAAAAGAAAGAACCTGTAAAACAGAATTCCTCAGATATTGAGTTTATTGATTTCTTAACTTATCTGTGGGTCTTTAGTTAAGGTACAAAGATATGCTAAGGTAATTCTTTGTTGTATTACATCTTCTCAAATAGTTTTGAATGTCCTTTATAAGTATCTGCATACAAATTATTAAACATAATTGCAAAAAGACAATTTCAGATGCAGTCCATCCTGAAAAAGACTTTCAGTGATGAAAGCTGGAAGATATGATAGTGGTTTGCTCCGGGGTTGTAGACTTGTGATACTTTACAATCTGCCTGTTTTTCATGGCCATATAATTATGCTGACAACTTGTTGTGGATGGAATTGTTTGGAATGCTTTTTCATTTGGATAATCTTTAGTTATGCTAGCTAGAATACTATTGCCTGATCACTGATATCTGCAATCAAAATTGTAAAGATGCATTGTCACAATATACTTTTTCCCCCTAAAAGAGCAACTTCCTTAAGAAAATTCTAGCTACATAAATATGAATTCCCTGACATATGCGCTATCCATCCATCCATGAACTACACCTTCTCCCAAACATTCTTCACTTTTAAATAAAATCAACATTTTATTTAAACATTAAGAGCAGAAAAAGTTATATATGAAAATATTTCCACTTGCTGTACAGAACTGAATTGAATATATTATTCACATCATGTATAGTGTTATATAACCCATAAAAAATCAAAAAAAGAAATCAAAAAATCAAATAAGTTTTTAAAAAACTAGTGCAGCTAATTGTTACAACTATTTTATTTTATTATTACAGGATTGAAAAAAAATGTGAACTCATTGCTAGAAAATATTAAGGAGTATTTTAAAATGTTAGCAAATATACACAAAACTACCTACACAAGGTGTTTTAATCAAAGCAGAACACCTGACCATATGCTATTATGGTGATATCTGTGTTTCCTTATAAGCTTCATAGGAGTGATGAATACTATACTTTTCATGTCAAAGCAGTAAACTTATGAGTATTGTTTCCCTTTTAGTCATTTGTATGTATAAGAACGTGTAGAGAAGGAAAGGGAGGGGCTATAGAAATGAACATGATATAGGAGAGTTCCAATCCAGATAAACAGATTTCTGGGGATGCTGTTGCCTGGTGGCTCACATTGTCAGCACTCTGCTATCACTGAGCATCTATCAGAGGAAAGCAAAGGGATGGTAGTTCTCAAATAAGATGTCGGGCTTGTTAAATCACCTAGTGCTGTACTGATCTTCTTAGTCCAGTTGCTGAACCAACATGCAGTGTGTGTGTGTGTGTGTGTGTGTATTATGTTGTGTGTACTGTACATCTAACTGATGATCCAGCAGCAGGATCTAAATATAAATTCTACTTCCAAATATTTCATATTTGTTTTAAAGCACAGCCTGCAATGTTGGGCAATAATACTAAATAAATGTAATTTGCATTCAGTGTATATTACTGCAGAATGTCTTTCTGGGACCATATTATAGAGACTACTGTGCAACGTGTTTATCATTTCATGTGTGAAGAAGTCAAACCTTCAGTGACAACTGACAGGAAGCTTACTGAGCATTATCAGTACCATGGTGAGAAGTTCTCCAGAACTGTGTTTCCCAAACTTTCCTGTCATTACCAATGTCCCTATTTCCTCAATAGAAATATTCAGAGAAGCAACAGAGAAGGGCAGTAACTTCCAGCTGCTTCATTTTTCCTCTGGCAGAAGGCAGCTATACAGATTAGGCTGCAGCAGAAAGGAAATGTGAATTGTCTGGATGAAAAGAAGCATGCAGAGGATTATCTTATCCTAGTACTTACAAAAAAAACTAGATGAGGCACCAGAGAGCAACGAAGCTCTCACATTTCTCCTTATTTCTCCTTAATATTCCATCTTAAATATGAGAAATTGTGCAAATAGCATTGGATGCATCATCCCATCTACATTTTTTTTCTTTCATGATGTAGAATAGAGGAGATGTAATTAGAGTCCTATGTATTATCTCTATTCTGCTGCTATTATGAACATTAAAGGTTTACAGGTAGTCTTTGACTTTATAATCATTCAAAGACCTTTTAAAGTTACAACAGCTTCGGAAGGGGTGCTTTACAATCCAGGAAGCACTTCCATCCATCATAAAATGTCACACCAACCCCCTTCACCAGTCATCTGACCACATTTTGGTGACCAGCTTGTATTCATAACAGGTTACAGGGCCATGATTTGTGCTGTTGTTTGCTGGTTTCTAGTGTTGTTGTTTTTTAACAGTTTTAGTTAATAACTTCTGTAAAAAAAGGTTGAACAATTGAATATGGTTATGTGGTGCCTTAACTTACCACTACAACAACTTGCAATTACAGTCTCAATTGTGGTCATAAGTCAAGGACTATGTGTAAAGCCACAGTATGATTTTCAGTAGCTCTGGAACTATCTCTGAGTTTTGTTTTGTTTTGTTTTGTTAGAGATATACAATAATATACATACTTGCCTCTTCATTCTCTATCCTTATTTTTGCATGCTTTTTATTTATTTTTGCTGATATTTAGTAAATAGAGAGGCAGTTTGGTGTATTGGTTAAGGTATTGGAAACGTTCTAGTTCTTGCTTCAAGCCCAAAGCTAGCTGGGTTTGGCCAGTCACTAGGAAGGAAGCAATGGTAAATTTCTGCTAAAAACCCTTGTGAAGAAAACTGCAGGGAATTGTTCAGGCAGTCTCTGAAAATCAGACACGATAGATAGATAGATAGATAGACAGACAGATATCTTCTCCTAATTGAATTGAGTGGCATGTGTACTTTCTCTGAGCTGGATATAGGAATTGATTGGAAGTGTTTTGGGGGAAAAACAAACTGGAAATTAGCCATGATGATTTTCCAAAACCCTGCATTATGGATTTGCACATTACTAGACTATAAGCTGAGGAACAAATCAGAGCTGGGTCTTTTGGGAAAAAAATAATTTCATCTATGATATAGCACATAGGCTTGAAGCTTCACAAGCTTTTGAGGTTGCTTTTCCATAATATTCATAGTTGGAAAAAGTAATGCCTTGGTAGCAGCATTATAAGAAAATAATAATTTTCCACTGCATAAGTAATGGGAACTCAGTGACTGATGACATTGCCCCCCCCCCCCATCATGAATCCATCCTTGGTCACCCATCGTGGGATTTCAAGAATGAAATGTTGTTGGAGGCAAATGATGTTGGTGACTGTGTTATCATGCTTTGCGAGCCTTATTAGCTAGCTTGCCTGGCTTAATTATTTATTCTATAGTCTTTTCATAAAAAAACCCATATGACTAAATATATTTCCTTTTTTCACATTTCCACCTTATTTCCCTTGATATTTCCCTTAATAGCGGAAATCATTCTCTGAGCTTTCCTGGACAGAATTTGCATTATCTGTGCCATCTTTTACTTACAATGTTTTACTGTTAGTGATGTATCAGTGATATACTATTGCAGTATATGTGATTCTTAATTTATTTTTGTTTTGTTAATTTTCTTTTATTTGCTTGTATTTTAATTTTATAATAAATGTTGAATCATTTTTCTTCTTTTTATTTCTTCTCCATCATTCAGAGTCATGATATTGTGCTGGGATATAAATTACTAATCAATCAATCAATCAATCAATCAACTTCACTGAATTCAGAGAATAGCAATTTGATAAATGCCACTCTGGAGAACAAAACAAAAGAACATACTCATAACATGCTTGAAATTTTCCCAAAAAATTGCAAAAAAGGGGCAGAAGACAAAAAAAAATTTTTTACTACAGATTTAATCAAATTCTAACCCAAACAACAATGTAATGGGTAATTCAAAAGCACTTAACACAATTTTTTTAAATAAAATATCATTATATCATATATAAAATATCATTATCACCTTGTAATAATATTATATCACTATTGTTTAGCTTGTGTGTTCATTTTTATTCTACTAAAAATAAAATATGGACATCTGTGGTTTTATTTGTGCTGGACAATAAGAGACTACAGTCATAAATTGGACACTAGAGCTTCAAATCAGAACTTCAGGATGACCAGTGAATCTGTGCACATTCATACTTTGCATAAAAGTTGTTTGTATTCAGGAAACGAACAGAATTGTATCCCAGTCTATCTCCTTGAAATATCATAGCATGGAAATGATAAAATCTGAATGCTTTTCCTGCTATGAACAGAAATGAAAATTGCTTAACGCTAAATCAAGTGTATTGGGTGCATGAACTCTCTTTTTGTTTTTTTGTAATATATTTGAATGTCTGTGGGTGTATACAGACAAAATATATGTTATTGCTAGCAATTGCATTGTAAACTCATCTATCAAAGGAAAGCTTTTGTTCAACGTACTTAGAAATAATAATAAAGTCAGATACTTGCTGAAATCAAAATATTATATAATAAAAATGCCACACTCTTTATATTTATCAGTATTCCAATGTAATTTTCTTTCTTTCCTTTCACTAAGGTTTTCAAAAAGATGGTGCCCAAGCACCATTTGGAATGAATAGCAGCTAGAAAAATGCATTCAATAAATTGCAGTTTGGATACTTATTCCACTACTAGGCATTCTACTTCTTGCAAATGTTTTAACAGTTTAATACATTGTATGTAGCTTTGGAATAATCAAAATAGATCATGTCTCCTAAACTACATGACTCAGTGGCAAGATCTGACATATATTTTTAGTACCATCAAAACCTTACATGTGTAGTTCTAGCACCTTTACCTTCTACAATTTTCAATTGGATTTACTTTCTAAATGTGACTATAGTCAGATTTCCATTGTATTCAGAGATGATTTCTCCATTGAAGGGTTGTTTTATTAAGTAAAGATGCTGAAAATTTTGAACATTCTTCCAAGAAGTGATCATTTTATCAGCTAGAATGAGTGAGTTTAAGAACTCATCCTCAAATACTATCATTGAGACATCGAGAAAGGTTCAACCAAATCTTAAGTAGGTGTATCAGAATCAATCCAGCACACATTTATATATGGACCTCATAAATGTGTACTGGATTGATTCTGATACACGTGTCCTTGAAGGCATAGAACTGTGTTTTGCAGTTAGGTTGTATAATAATTCAACTACTATGGGCACAGTTATCATCTTTACAACTGGTAAAGGACAGTGTCTAATGACAGTGTTTCCAGAGCTACTGTACCAGTGTTTGACCATACTGTTACTACTACTGACAAACTCTCAACTGAACATAAATAATATTACCATAAATAATATTACCCTTGGCAGTTGTGGACAGAGTTAGCCCAACACTTGAGGACAGAATTTGCTACCCTTAGTCTACAGATATTCTCTATTCACTGGTCCTGTTTGCTGGAAACAGGATAAAATATGGAGAGACAGAAGTCAAGAGATCTCAAAAGAGCTACGCTTGAAGTCTAAAGTTCTAACCCAGAGGCACCTAGGCCTCTAAAATCCTTTGAATGTTCACACTTCTAAAAGGAATTCAACATAAAAATAACATGTGGGTAATTTTGCCAATATTTATGGCTCAGATGCATGCAATTCCCACCTTCTAGACTCACACATCTCAAACACTGTATTTGAATCTGTTTTAATTCATATTTCTCTGAATGCAATGAGGTTTAGGAAGAAAAGGAGTTTAACCAAGTTTTATATAGTCACAAGACCTGAAGTTTGTAATTTTATTTAAAACAGGATTGACATTAGGTACACATAATGTACCTAAGGGTTCGAGCCTTCTCTGTAGGGGCATCCTCCCTTTGGAATGAATTGCCCCCGGAGATCTGGACCTTTACAGACCTGTGGACCTTCCAGCACGCATTAAAGACATATTTGTTCCAACAGGCCAGTCTGGCCTAGCATTAATTATTTGGTGTTTGCAATAATTAGTTTTAAATTTTATAATTTTTATAATTTTTAATTTGATAGAATCAACCACCTAATTTAATTCTTTTAATTTGTTTTTAATTGATATTTATTTTATTGTCTCTGTTTTTAGTTGGTTGTACACCGCCCCAAGTCCCTTCTCGGGAGAGAGGCAGCATATAAATTTAATAAATAAATAAACATTTAGGGGAGATAAATGTATAATTGAAAAAGAGGGTAATAGAGTTACTGCTACTTTAGCAATGGTTTATATGTTATACCTGATGCCCAGATAGCTAACTCAGTTTATAATGTTAGACCAATGTATACATTTACTACATAAATGTATGTACAAATGTATACATTTACTACATAGACGTATAGGGCACATTAATTTCAAGATGCTGCAACAAACTGTTAAATTGTCAAAGGGAGTAAAATTAAAACCTTGCAGCAAGTATTTAAATTGTAATATATGTAATCAGGAGAAAAGTAAGTTTACTCGAGCAAACAGACTGAATGGATTTAAAACAAAGGAACCTTTGGAGGTTTTTTTGCTGATATAATCGGGCCTAAGCAACCCAGCATAATGGATCATTACTCACAATACGGTTTCTGTTATTTGATGAAAACAAACGTTCCAACATTTCTTTAATTGACTAAGGTTTGCTGAAAGTGAGATGAAACATAAGGTAATTACTGTAGTTACAGATAATGGGACTGAGTTTATTAACAATAAATTCCAAACAAGGTTAAAATCGGCTGGTATTGAGCATAAACGTTCTGCACCTTATAGGCCACAACGTAACTCACGTATAGAACAAATGGGGCAAACATTACAAGCCATGGCTCACTCTATGTTAGCTGATTCAGGTTTGTCTAAAACACTGTGGGGTGAAGCCATAATGTGTAGTAACCATGTTTTAAACAATGTGGTAAACACAACAACTGGTGAATTGCCATTCAAACATTGGCATAGCAGAAAACCAAATTTAAGTTATCTACACACATTTGGAGCTCCAACATGGGTGTTAGGAATGTAAATCTAACAGTTGGGTTGACAATATATAAACCAGGATTGCATACTGGATACTGTAACTTTAAATAATGTTGAAAATGGAATTGGTTACTGTTTCCTCAAGCAGCCATAAGATGGAGCCAGAATCACTGTTAGATGCTGGTTACTGGTTGTTGTTGTTGGTTGCAGAAGTGTCATGTATTAACCAGTGTGGATTTACTGTGAGTTTTTGCTACTGTTTGCAAACTTTGTGTACTGAACTGTATATTTGACTCTGGACTGTGATTATTGGATTATCCCTGAACTGAAACGTTGATGACTGACTGACTTAACTGTGTATGAATTTGGACTGATTGATTGATGACTTTGCATATCTATTTCCACAGAAGTAAAATCTATTTTTTACAATTCAGTATCTGTGTATGCTGGTTTGTGTATTCTACCACACGACTCTCATTACGCTTTGTTTCGCACTCGTTCTCCTAAAAGGGGATTTTCCTTAACAATGGTTATGGGCCCAGGTTATACCAGAGGTAGCTAAAGGAGAATTGGTCTGAATACACAATACTGAATACAGACAGCTGTTTATTTTTGTAATTGATGATTACTACTACTGGAGAAGATGGCACACAACCCATCAACAACTCTGTCACTGATAACCCGGTTGGATGGAACAAACTATGTTTCCTGGTCTATGAAGTGCAGTCTACTCCTGTGTAGGAAAGGATTATGGGGTGCTGTACAGAACCCACTGGATATAACTTCTTGGGATTAAATAACCAGGACAATGCCAGGAAGATAGCAGACTTTCAACGAAGCCACGAACAAGCATTGTGCATAATTGGTCTAACACTGAGTGACCAACAATTAGTTCATATTCGTGGAGAAAATTCTGCTGCTAAGTGATGGGAAAATTTGAAGACGATTTATGTACCTGGCACACATACATACTACACATAAACTGTTTAGAGCACAACTTCTGAAAGGTGGACATACGTTAGCTCATTTGAATTTTATGAAACCAGTTTTCCAGGAGCTACATAAAAAAGAACTAATTTTTTCAGAGCTACATCAAGTTTACATCATTTTTTCCTCACTGGATGAAAGTTATGATGATTTGTATCTTCCCTTGAAGTGCTAACCCGAAATGACCTAACATTGACTGATATAACTACACGACTGTTGGAAGAGTCAAGAAGAAGGAAGGAAAGAAAGAGACCAGTTGAGAGAGAAACCACCGCAACATGAAGAATCATATTCCACTGTCTATTCCAGTGGTGGCAAACCTTTTAGTTAACGAGTGCCGAAAAGTATGTGCTTTGCCATCCGCACCTGTGTGCAGCTCCTCCACATGGGCTACATGTACAACTGCACCATCTGTGCATGCATGCAGCTTTTTCATGTGTAATGCATGCGTGCTGTGTGCAGACACTCATGCATACATGAGCAATTGCATGTGCATGCGTAGGAGAGCTCCAAAAACCAGCTGGATTTCCTGCTGCAATTATGCACATGTACAGAGGTGGCCCGAAGATCAGCTGGGTCTCTGCAATCGTGCATGTGCAATCGCATGTGCATGCTCAGCTGGGTGTAAGTTGGCTGACAGCTTGTGTGCCCAGGAAGATGGCTTTGGGTGCCACCTGTGGCACCTGTGCCATAGGTTCGCCATCACGGGTCTATACTATTAGAAAATGTTTTTCTTGTGGGGATAAGGAACATATAGCTAGATTCTGTAAGAAGGCAAAACAACAGAATACTTGTAAAGCAAAGAAAAATGCTAGTTTGGCTATGTCTACTTTAACTATGTCTAGCAATGCACCTGTAAACCATGATTTGTGGGTAATTGATAGTGGAATATCACAGTGCATTAGAAATAGAAATAGAAAAAGTTTTGTAAAAATGTCCATGAGCAAACAACATATATCTTTGGCAAATGGATGGAAGGTGAAAGCGTCTGGTGAAGGTACTGCTTATTTTCATGTATAAATGAACATTTAGATATGTTATATGTACCTATATTACAATTTAATTGTCAGTAAGAGCTTTAGTTATATTGGTTATATAGTAACCTTTAGGGGAGATAACTGTATTATTGAAAAAGAAGGTAATACAGTTACTGCTGCTTTAAATAATGGATTATATGTGTTACCTGATGCCCAAATAGCTAATTCAGACTGTCGTAATGTGAGACTACATGATGAGTGTATACATTTATTACATAGATGTAATGGGGCACATTAATTTCAAAATGCTGCAACAAACTGTTAAATTGGCAGAGGGTGTAAAATTGAAACCTTGCAGTAAATACTTAAACTGCAATGTGTGCAATCAAGAAAAAAGCAAGGTTACTCCAGCCAACAGGATTAATCATTTTAAAACAAAAGAACCTTTAGAGGTTGTTTTTGCAGACATAATTGGACCCAAGAAACCCAGTTTGGGTTTGTTATATATTAAGTATCATGGACCATTATTCCAGATATGGTTTCTGTTACTTAATGAAAAACAAAACAGAAACATTCCAACATTTGTTTAATTGGCTAAGGTTTCCTGAAAGTAAG
This sequence comes from Myanophis thanlyinensis, assembly GCA_017656035.1. NCBI lineage: Eukaryota > Metazoa > Chordata > Lepidosauria > Squamata > Homalopsidae > Myanophis > Myanophis thanlyinensis. Next base: position 685 of record JAEANM010008478.1, on the reverse strand, counting down.
ATGAAAGCTAAGTTACTGTTGTGACTGATAACGGGACTGAATTTAATAACTATAAATTCCAAACCATGCTAAAGTCAGCTAGTATTCAGCGTAAACGTTCTGCTCCTTACAGACCACAGCATAATTCGTTTGTAGAATGAAGGGGACAAACATTACAAGCAATGGCTCGAACTATGTTAGCTGGTTCAGGTTTGCCTGAAATATTGTGGGGTGAAGCTATAATGTGTAGTAACTCATGTTTTAAACAATATGGTGAATACAACAACTGGTGAATTGTCATTCACTCGGTGGCATGGCAGAAAACCAAGTGTAAGTTACCTACACACATTTGGAGCTCCAGCATGGATGCATTTTCCCTCACAAGTAAGACTTAAAGGGCAACATAGAGCTCAACAGTTATTTTTTGTTGGTTATGAGGCTAACCATAGATCATTTAGGTTTTGGGGAAAAGGCATGGCAAATGTATACTGTAGCGCCAGTGCTAGATTTATTGACCATATTGGGTGGAATAAATTAGAATTTAACAATTATGTAATCATTGACATCCAGGTAGTCCCTAATGAAGAGTTAGTTAAACCTTCAGTAGAAACAAAGAGGAAGAGCAGATGCAGGAAGAGTTAGAGGAACAGGAGCAGGTAAAACAGGAGAGTCCACAGTTAAGCCCTGAGTTACCTAGATGTTCAAC
>JAEANM010008477.1:0-16982 GCA_017656035.1 Myanophis thanlyinensis | reverse complement strand
TCCTCAGGCCAGGGCGAGTGGGGGCTGGTCAAGCCGCACTGCCGCTCATGGAGCCGCCGGCTCGGCTCCCCTGAGCCGGGCGAAGCGGTTCTAGCATCTAGCGGCGGTCGGCTGAGCCCTGCCACTCCCTCCCCGCCCCCAGCCGCCACCTCGCTGCCACTGCCCCCGGCCTGGTGGTGGCTCCGCTTGGCCTTCTGCAGTCTTACTTTACCGCAGAAGGTGGCTCTCAAGCCCGGCACGGCGACGGGAACGGGAACGGCGGCTTCCCCAGGGAGCGGCGTGGGAGCCAGGCCGCTACCACCATCTCCCCCTGCGACGGGGCCAGTGGGGCGCCAGTTCTTCCTGCTGCTGCTGTGGTGCCGCCTCAGCCTCACCCCGCCGGCATCTGGGCTCTGCAGGCCCCACCACCCCAACAGTATCCTTGGCCACCCGGTCCGGATGGAGCCCGAGTGGGGCTGCGGTTGCAGGGCGGGAAGGGCTCGGAAGGAAGGCTGGAAGGAGGAGAAGGAATGCGGCCGGCCTCCTCCTCAGGCCAGGGCGGACAGAGCGCATGCTTGTGCTGGCAATCCCGCCACTTGCCAGCGCAAGCATGCACTCTGTCCGCCCACCCCCAAGCAGAGCGGACGGGCTGCTGGAGGAGAGGGGGTGAAAGAGGGGGGGAATGGCTTGGACGTCACGGGCCGGGTAAATGCGCTCCAGCCGTAGTTTGAGGACCCCTGTTCTAGACACTATATTCCTAAGGGTCTTCTTAGGAAATTTGAGGCAAAGCTGAAGTGCTCAAACTTTTGTTCTGTTTTCCCCTTATCTTTAGGGGGTTAGGGCCTAACCCTAACCCTAACCCTTATCTTTAGGGGAATGTGTGATTATATGAACAATCTACTGGGAGATGGAAATGCATGCTGTGCCATTGACTGTTTATCCACTAAACACCGTCTGCAAAATATTCTTTCACTCTACACCCGTCAGATGCCCACAATATATTTAGATATACCCACCGATGGCTGCTACGGAGAAACAGCCTTCCGGAAAAAGGGTATTCACCAATCAGAGTATCTTTGATTTAGAGAGCTATTACAGATCGAGTAAGCTGACTTGCCTGATGATGTGGCCTGATCCTGCTATGCAGTATGTAAAGTTGCCCCAAAGGTGCTTTTTCAAGAGGCAACTGGACTTTCTGGTTTTTCTTCAAAGACATTTTGCTTCTCATCCAAAAAGCTTCTTCAGCTCTGACTGGATGGTGAGGAATGGAAAGATTTATACTCCTTATACTTCCTAGGAGTATAAATCCATCCATTTCCCACCATCCAGCCAGACCTCGAAGAAGCTTCTTGGGTGATAAGAGAAATGTCTTAAAGGAAAAACAAAATCCAGTTGCCTCCTGAAAAAGCACCTTTGGAACAACCTGACCTAGATGACAGAGTAGGTAAAGTTAGTGGTGAAAATTATATTTTTCTAGGTCAGGCATCTCCAACCTTGGCAACTTTAAGACTTGTGGACTTCAAGTCCCAGAATTCGCCAGCTGGCTGAGAAATTCTGGAAGTTGAAGTCCACAAATCTTAAAGTTGCCAAGGTTGGAGACCCCTGTTCTAGATAGTCCTCAACTTACAACTATTTGTTTAGTGGCTGTTCGACATTACAGTGGCATTGAAAAAATTGACAACTGTTCCTCACGCTTAATGACTGGCAGAACCTGGCCATCATCATGTGATCAAAATTCGGGGGCTTGTCAACAAGCATATTTATGGTGGTTGCTGCACTTTTGGGTCATGTGATCACCATTTGCAATCTTCCCAGCCAGCTTCTGACAAGCAATGGAGGATTCCAGACTGGCTTAATGAGTTCATTTAACAATTGCACTGATTCACTTAACCATGGCAAACAAACCACCCTATTGTAAAATTGGGTGTGATTCACTTAATAACTGCCTTTTGCTTAGCAACAAATTCTGGTCTCAATTGTGATAGTAAGTCGAGGACTATCTGTATTTATTTGATGAGCTGCCAACTGATAAAGAGTTAAAGAGGATGTATATGAAAAAAACCTCAAAACATACCAGCTCCAGAATATGATTGTTAGTATTTTCTATTTCCCCCCTGAGTCATTGGTTTTAGGAGTATCTATTTATCTAGCATTTCAGCTGTAACTCTTGTAGTTACTGATTAAATGAGAAGTTTGTTCCTGTGATTCATGGATGGCTTTATATTCCTATAAAAAATGTAGTGTGTATAGCTAAATATTAGTTTGGGGAACATTTCTATGTGAGAAAACTGTCCTGTCATTTCATATAAAACATGCTTTACCTCTGCTATTCCCTCCCCCCCCCCCCCCGCCCATCCAAGCATATCACCATAAAACCAGTTTCCATTTGGAAGAAAAAAGTAGCAAAATTATTTACAGAACATTCCATATCAAACTAGATAACATACTGTACATACTGAACTAAGAAGCAAAGAAACATTCAGCTTATGTATAGAACATAAGCAAAATACATGATTCATTCTCTCACATTTCATATGCTACAAGCTGGTGCATCACTTTATAGCATATTTTTAAGTTAGAAAAATAAGATAGAGGAAAGAGAAATGCTGATAAACTGCGAAGGAGCTTTCTATTCTCGGTGGGAACATAGTTCATATTCTAGAGATAAATTTATATGCTACAATGTGGCACCCACTTCCCTTGAAGTAAACTGATGCTTCATTAGAAGTTAATTATGTGCAGTGTCACAGATCTGCAGTTATTGAATGAAATACTTCAAAATCTGGGTGCAAGATATTGAAATCTTTTAAAGATCACACTGGTAGCAAAATAGAGGCGAGATTGCCACACAATGACTTGTGTGTTACAGACTTGAGACATTTCTTTATAATGTGATTGACTTGTAAACATTTTGTCATATTTCTTTAGGAACTAATTCAAAGCTGGTATTCTGTAGTTATGTTTCCCCTTAAGTTCTGTAGCAGCATACCCTCTGCCTCTTGGGGTTAGCTGGTAATGTCCAAAGCAGAGCAATATATCATCATTGAATATTGAGAGTGATGTATGTCACAAAGAACAAAGTAGGACAGCTTGTTGTATAGAGAAAAATCCCCCGAATTCTGGTAATAATATTATACTGTTGGCAATCACAAACTCCCTGGGAAGCAGAATGTTCATTATGTTGACATCCTACTTTCTTGTCAAGCACTATACATTTCCTGTCAAGCTGTAGCAACACATATCTGAACTGATTATTTCTAGATACTATGGCTCTTCTGACACTGATAGCCAGCATGCAGCCTTCTTAATTCTATACTTGAATATAGTTGTGATTATATCTAAATTAAGTGGTAGTGAATCTGTTAATGTTTATTCTAATTCTGAATTAAATGGTTTCACAATAATTGTTAACTTTGAATTGAACCTGCCAGAAGCCATTTCTCTATTCCTCAATTGCCACACAGAGAGGGGAGGAGGAAAGAGGATGAAAAGTGTTACTAGACAAAACACAGAAGTTTCGCTTGGGAACCAAGATCATCACTACAGGTAGTGGATAGGGGGGGGGGAGTTCCTAGAGAGCCTGCCAATTAACCTAATTAGTCAATGTGACTTGTGACTTTTGGGGAGGGAGTTATTTCCTATTTTAATTATACTGAAACATCTGGAAACATTTAGAGTTGGTTTTCCATTTGATTGTGCTGATATGATGTACCCAATAAAGAAGTTCTTAGAGGAAGACTTTAGCATCAGAGTTCTGATTTACTTGGGTTCATTAGTCGAGATCATAACAATAATGATGGCATCTAGTTAACATGATCCAATTGCGATTTAGCGAATGTACAGTAGAATACATACATATAAGGAAGTAAGTGTACGTGTAATTGGAACGTGCACCCATGCCAAAGTACCAAAATCTATGGAAAATATTGCAGTTATACATATACCTACGCCCCTATATGTATGGATTCACATAACCCATCTCAAAGAGTGACATTCAGGGGATTTTTTTGGTGTGTGTATCTTCCAGAATTTCAGTGTTCTTGTATAAACCATGTGTGTGCCTATGTACCTATCAATCATAAATAAAATCTGCTGACAGATTTAGGAAGTGGAGGGATAGCAAAATGAAGTGAGAGGAAAGTCTGTTGATATGCTTGAGAACTACATCCTGACTTACAGGAGGGGTGAATGGGTTTATTCATTCATTCATTTATTTAGGTAAATTGATTTTAACATGAGTGAATCGGATCCATATTTGTGTCTCAAAATAAAAAGCATCTGACTGCACAGTGAGGTCCAAAAGGGGCACTGGGTGAATATGTTTGCAAGCTCTTTCCCATTCCACCCTGTGTGTTCCAACAACCAGTTTGCCAGCTGGTATATTTTTCATTGTGGAGATGAGTGATAGATGTGGTTTTACTTGAGAAATTTGAAAGATAATTATTAACTTTTCCAGTCACACTCAAGGGATATTCCTGGAGTTTGGGAAGGGTGTCTTATTACACTTTGTGGAGAACAATTGATTACTTTTTTTTTTACTCTGCTGGCATATGATACAGTACATGATAGAAGAGGAGACAAAACCGAGGAATTCATAAAGTTCTGCCCTGAAACTTCTACATCAAATCTGTTAAGGATAATAGTACCAGAGCTGTGCAATTTAGGCTGACATATTTTTCTCCCACCAACAGATGGGAAACATGCATGTTAACATAGTTATGAGGAATGTGTTGTATTGTTCCCTGACAAACCTGACCAGATGTGTTAGTTCTGTGAAGATAAACCTGCTTGACCCTATTTATAATCTTTAGCAATCTTGAATCTACTCTGATGGAACTTGGAAACTAAAGATGAAAAAGCAATCAGTGAATACTGGAACATAAGCAAAACTAAAAAAAAATCTAAATCACTCAGGGAAGACTTAATTGGTACAGGAAACTATCCTAGAATAGGATCAGTTTTGGATAGCTTTATCATAGCAATAGCCCTTAGACTTATATACCGCTTCACAGTGCTTTACAGCCCTCTCTAAGCAGTTTACAGAGTCAGCATACTGCCCCCAACAATCTGGGAACTCATTTGACCGACCTCAGGAGGATGGAAGGCTCAGTCAATCTTGAGCCAATAAGGATCAAACTGCTGACAGTCAGCAGAATTAGTCTGCAATCTAACCACTGCACTACCATGGATCGTTATCCATCATCATCATCATCATCATCATTTCTGTATAATAAACAGCCATGAAATCCTTGGAATTAGGATTCATTTATAGATGAGTGAATGCATACACTATTTTGAAGTGAATTCAACACCCGTGGGCAGAGATATCTAAATGCTATTCATTTGCTCTACATCAGCTCTTGATAGTTGCTGATGAGAAGTATGAAAAGGATGCTTGAATCAGTCCCTGCCTCAACATGCCCGTTGAATCCTAATTCTTCATGGTTAATGATAGTGAGTAGTATTTGGTTAAATAGTATTTGGTTAAATGAGTGGTGGGTGGTTTCATTTTTGATATGTTAAGTCTAGAAATTTTGCCTTCATTTCTCAGTGGTTTGTTGTGAATTCAATAGTGAAGTTTTGGAGGCTATAAAACAGGGTTCAGGAATTGGTTCCTGTTTGTCTGAATCTCATTTCTCTGCCTTTAGCATCTTCTGGGTATTTGAATGGATTAGGAATGTGTGGGACCTTGTTGATCTTTCTAGGAATTCTTCACTGATGCTGTTTCTACGGATCCTATCTTTTAATATGTACATAAACTTGAAAAAGTTAGTTGCATATCTAGCCTCTGAGTGATGAGTGAAATCTCTGTAGAACTTTACAAGATAGTTTCAGTTGGTGGAAGAAGCTACCTTTTTAAAAATTCCCCCAAGATGCCATTTATAAGTGGAGTATGTCTCTAGTTTAGACTATCAAGGTTATGAAGAATTTTGCATGACAGTTACAGATGAAAGGAGTGCTGCTGTCATTACTGGTCTGTAGTTCTGGATCTTTTATTGCTCTAGGAAGCATTTAATGCTTGCATGCTTGAAAGGATTTCAGAGCTGTCATTGTGATGAAATTTCTGATCTGCTGATTGATGACATTGTCTACTTGCTAGTTATGATAGCAACAGTCCTCTCTGTAATTGGATCAGCATTGATCTAGCTCTGGACATACCTAATGCCATAAATATGAAACATTTCTGCATGTAGCTCCATAAACACAGTACTTTATAAACATTTCATTCCTAGTCAAGTGAGGAAACAACTCTACTTGCCAGACTTTTTATCACCTGCAGTCTAACCTTGTGCTACAATTATTGTAAATTGCATTTGTCACTATGGATGACCGTTTTATTATAATTACTTTTAATATAATAATTAGAGTCAGCATAGCAATGACGATGGATAGAGATTCTAGGATAATCTTTTTACACCATTATGATGCACACTAAATTATTTTGATATTGGCTTTGTTACCTACTACCTTTTTGTTTACTAAAGATTTATATTGGCTACCACATTGAGTTTGTCACTATTAAGTAAGATTTCTATATATCAGTTAGTAGGGAAAAAAGCCAAGGAGTATGTGTGCTTAAGTATTAAAGTCTCTTTCAAGACAAGGTTGTTTTCCAGTGACTTTGTAGACACAACCTGTGCAATTTTGGGGGGAGGGGCATTACTATAGAGGTGGTTTTTGGCTGTTGCCTTCTTAGAAATTATTTCTTTGACAAACAAGCTGACAGCTCCAATATTTCTTAATGATTTCTCATCCAAGTTCTAATCAGATCCAATCCTGATTAGGATTCTGAAATCAGTTGAAGTTAGATGTTTTGTTACTACTAGCCCTGATATTAGCAATTGCATATTCTTTTCCTATAACTAACCTTCAATTGCTCCTCCTCCTTCCTCCTCTGCTGCTTAGTTACAGGGTCCACTTATTTGCGCTGTGCTTGCCTGGTCCACATCATCATGAAACCTTCAATGGATGCTCCTGAGATTAGGACTGAGAAGAGACTGGTCCAGAATCACCCAACTGGCTTCAGTGGCCTACTCTCAGTCTAACACTTAAATCATTACACTATGATGCTCATTCTCTCTTTCTCTTTTCTTTTCATGTACAACCTATAAGAAATAAATCTTTTTGGTAAATTGGAATCTGTAAAAAGGATACTAGAGTTAACACTGGAGAAATGTGGGCTGGTAGGCACATGGTTGTCAAAGGAGCCTCTTTCTTTTCCTTCAGAAGGAAAAAGCATTTTATAGACTTCATGCTTGCTTTCCTATGGAAAGTTAACATCTATTATTACTTTAAGACCTGTCCACTTTGGGAGGTTGTTGCCAAGATAAAATAAAGGGCAAAACTAATATATCACCTTGAACTCTTTGTAAGAAATATGAAATAAAATGGATAGAATTGAATTTGAGGAGTTGTCATTCTGCTGTATGTTCTGCCTGCATGTCCTTAATGTTAATACAGGGTATTAAAAGAGCCAGTTTGATGTCATAGTTAAGGCATTGGGCTATATACTAGGAGACCATGATTTCTAGTCTTGAGATGAACTTGGGTGAGTAACTTTCTCTCAGCCCTAGGCAATGGCAAAAAATCACTTTCAAAAAGTCTTGCCAAGAAAACTGCAGGTACTTATCCAGACAGTCACCAGGAATTATGACTTCAAGGCACGCACACAAAATAATAGATATTAAACCAAATATAAGTCAGATTATGTTTTCAAATGTACTTGAGTCTAGGTTAGAATGATTCTATTTTGATTTCATTCTAACTATTTCTCGTTGGAATCACTATTATTATATTTAATTGTCTATTCTTGGCGTAGCTTATAAGAAAGAATTGTAATTGCTATGGCAAGTCAAAGAGAAGATTTTGATAAATAATCTGGGTTAGTATTTGTACTGAAATTGGGCTCTTTATGTTGCTCTGCATGTTTATAGTTTATGTTGCGTTGTATGCTTATGGTAACCAAAGCTTTTGCCTTTTACCAATGCGTATATCTCTGTTCTTCCCCCCTCTCTTTTTTGCAGCAAATAACTGATGAGGGTAAAAGATCCATCAAAGGTTACCCATGATAAAAATAAGAGACAAAAAAAGGCAAATCAGCATCAAGATGAAGATTCCTCAGATGATATTACAGGTAAAAAAGCTGTATTTGGGGAAAGCTAGAAAGAAAAGAAGTGACAGAATAAAAATGAGGACACTAAGAAATTAAAAAAGAACAGAAGAATTACACTTTGAGAGAAAGGCAGCAGAAAATTTATTAGCCTATCCACTTCAAACTGTATTATTACTGATGATGCTTTATGTGGGACAGATGTTGAATTCTGTGAGGAATCTTAAATCTTAAGATCTTAAATCTTAAACCATAACAATGCAGTTTCTTATGTTGTAATTATAAGAATATATTCTTATTAAATATTTTCTCCAGCAATCATATATGTCTTAATCATGTGAATCTCTTTTTTTAAAAATCTTCAATGTAGGATTAACATGCCAGCATGTGGGTCAGGCAGTTGATGTCCATCATGTGAAACAAGCAGTGGCTCAAAATGTTTGGTCAATATGCTCAGAGTGCTTAAAGGAAAGGAGAATATATAATGGTGAACCAGTAATGCCTTCTGACATATGGCTCTGTCTCCGATGTGGCTTTCAGGTAATTAAAATTATAAAGTAATAGCTTATACCTCATTCCTATGGAACAAAAATTTGCAAAAGCATGTTAAGGAGAGACAGAAAAGAGGTTTTAAAACACTCATGCCTAGTGCATATATATATATATGCAGGTCTAGGTCTATTCGGGTCTTTTCCCGAATATATAGAAAGTGTCCATTCTTTCACATTATTGGAACCAAGGGTCACCTATGGAATGGGTGCCTAATGCCTAATGACAAGGAGTTTCTGAACTACTAAAAACACACACATTTTTAAAAAATACACAAAGCATTGTTAAACAATGGAATTCACTGCTACCAGATATGGCATGTGCTCCCTGTTGAAGTGAGAGGACAGAAGTCTTTGTGGGAATTTTAGGCTTTAAAGGCACATTTTTGATCAGAATGTTATTGTTGATAATTTCATGAAGTATTTATTATTTTAATTTTTAGTATCAATTCTGATTTGATGTTGGCTTTATTTATGATAGTAATCCATAAAATAAATATATCTTAGTGTGATTCACTCATGTGGGTCTTAAAGGGGACTAGACAGAATCTTGACAGATAATTCTGATAGTCATGCATTTCCTCCAGAAACAAAGGCCAAACACTTAAATATCAGTAATAAGGGAGCAGAAGCAGGGATATGATTCCTCGGTTCCTGCTTCTGAGCTTCACAAAATTATCTCGTTGTCTTTAGCATGATACAGAATGCTGGATTAGATAGGTTTTTGGCCTGCAGTCCTTATGCTATATGAGTCACTCTGTGAGAGATGTGCAGTCTCTTAAATTTGATAAATAAATGTTTGTTATCTGGGCCATAAAACATCTCATTGCATTTGTAGAGTTCTGCTGAAGTATTAAAAGGCAGGAATTGTGACTAAATTTTATCTATTATGACAGCTGAATGTAATACTTTAGTTTTTAGGTAGGAATACGCAGCAGCTTCTTATTTCATAGACCTTTTGGATCTCACTGTTTTGAGAAAATGCTAATATACTTAGAGTTTTGTGTCATAACCAGGAGGAAAAGTAGCTGCTATTATATTTCTTGGGTGGGTCAGAAGAGCCATGTTGTTCTGAACAATTATTTTTCTATGATGTGGGTCATTTGTTATGGAAATGGTTGAATATAAAGGACACAATATAATAGTTTCCACAATTTCCACATTCAGACAAGCTATGCTTGTCGAAGTATGTTGATGTCTTTTAAAAAAAATTAAAAATAAACAGATGAGTCCATAGCTTGATGTACAGTAAATCATACTTGCTGCTTTCATTGTAAAGTATAACTGTATCTTAAGTTTTTATCAATGATCTTTAGGGCTGTGGTCAAAATTCAGAAGGTCAACATTCTCTAAAGCATTTCCAGACTGTACAGGCAGATTCTCATTGTATTGTAATCAATCTTAGGACATGGATCATATGGTAAGTTAATTTGCATTTTGAGAGAGAAAGTTGTGTACATGTAAAAGTAAAGATATGCAGTTCTACATTTAGGAGTATATAGGTGAGTTTATACATGAAATGAAATTATTTTAGTTGTCAAGTAGCCTTAAATATCTCTGTGTGTATGGGTCTATGCCTCATAGTTTATGCAATTTAATATTACAAGAATTTTAGTTATAAATGATTAAAGATGCAAATTAGCATCATTTGGGTAATTCTATATGAGTACCCAAAGTACTAGAATTTATATTGTTTTATTTAGTCATTCTCAAAATTGGTTAGGCTAAATGCTTGTTTCTTATGTTTTTTCCTTCAGTGAGTCAAACTCATTTATATACTACTAAAATGCTCATGTCCGTAACCTTTAACTCCATGAAAGTGCATCATAGTACAGTAGGTTTTTTTTGAACCAAGGTACATCAAATGGCTAACTTACGGAATGCATCCAAGATCTGGGTTCCTTGACTCCCAGAGGATTGAACTTTGGCAAATTTGTAGTCATTTCAGGGCTAAAGTGCAACTGCACCACTGGCCAAAGGTTTAGTAAATCAATCCTGCCATAGTCTTCTGGAGACTGGGTAGACTAGTTAAACCATTGGCTTCCAGAGAGCAGTCAGCCATTGTCAGACTGGCAGGAAATTGTAAATTGTTCCTGTTCCCATTGCTTTTTTGACCTTGGTCATTCAGTTTCTCTGTTTAGATAAAGAAACATCTATTGCAACAAGGACATAAGAGGTCATGGGTTGTCTAATAGCTTGTTAAAATGTACTGTATTTACAGTAGTTATTTAAAGTAATAAGTACTTCTTGAAATCTGTTATATTGCCTTTAATAGTAACAGCCAATCCATTTTTGATTATTATGTTATTAGATACATCCCCCCCATCCATCAGGAATTCTCCTGATTTCCTGATTTGTACTATGAGATCATTGCAACATGCAAAAGCCAGTTACATATTGTAGCTGTAGAGAGTGAAGTAGGAAAAAAGTGAATACTTTCCATTGTCTCTGGTGTCTTATGGTTTCTTCTGAACTAGTCAATATAGTCTTATCAGGGAATGGCATGAACAATGAGGTTAGATGCTGCTTTTTTTGGTCCTTAAAGAAAGTGAGCAAAATGGAAAGTAAGTTTTTTATTCAGTTCTAAGTTTCAGATTTCTCTAGGACAATATTGGATGTGGATTATATTAGTGGAGTTGTGACTTATCCAGTGCTTATCTTGAGCACTCTAGATTTTAGAGTGTCCACATATGGCTAGTGTCATAAGAATGTCCTTGAGAGTTATAATTACTGCATTTAAATGCTTTATTTCAGGTGTTACGAATGTAATGAGGAACTCTCAACACATTGTAACAAAAAGGCTTTGACACAGATTGTTGACTTCCTCCAAAGGCATGTTACTAGAAATGAATCAAGTAAGTTACCTTGAGATGTTTTATATTAGTGTGATCTATTTAAATATGTCATTTTGTATGTAAGGTTTCATGTACTTTACATTTGAGGAATCAAGAATTGTAATTCTGATAAAATACTCTAGGGTTGAATATGTGACAATATGAATATAATAGCAAATACATTTGGTAATTGGTTGGACAATTTTTCATAAAATATTGAATTCAGTAAAAAAATACCTAAGGCCAGATTAATGGATGGTTCATATTTGGGTTGATGGAACTGGTTTGTGGGGTGTTTAAAATGTTTAAACCCAGATACTAATAAGAAATCCTGGTAGACTAGAAAACTCAAAGCACAATCTTATGCTTGTCTCATCAGAAAGAATTTCATTCCAACCACTTTAGTAGATCTTACTTTTTAATAAATATCCATAAGATTGTAGTTTTTCCATTGAATGTTCTACATCTCTGCTTGAAGTAAGTCATATTGAATCTATGGTAATAGAATTGACTTTAATAGGCTTCATGTTTGTTGATCAGTTATATGCATATTACACAATAATACAGAAATAAATTAGTGCATGACTCATCTCTTTCTAATAGGAGTACCTCTTTTCTTTGTTTTAAGCCTCTTTAAACACATACTTCAAAAATACAGGACATGATTTATTCTATTTTATGTATTCTTAGAGATGTTTACTCTCATGAGTGAATGTAGAAAAGGGAATTCTCCCTATCTGTGCAGAAGTTTTTATACATTTTAAAAATTATACATTTTAAAAATTGTAATTATCTTCTTTGATAGTTACACATCTCACTGTTAGATGGATACCTAAATATGTCACTGTCTTTACAAACTGAATACCCATTCTATACACTAACTGAATACCCATTCTATACACTAACATACTCAGTTTTCTGTACGGCTGTTAGGTTCTTCACCAAGATCTTAGTTTTTTCTTTGTTTATTTTTAAGCCTGCCACTTCTCCATATGTCTCTATTTTTTCCAGTAATTTTGCTCCTGATTTTAATGGATTTTCCAAAATAAAGACTGTCATCCGCAGATGCCTGTAATTTCTATTTTTATTTTTTATTTTTTATCTCCAAACCCTCTATCTCTACATCTTGTCTAATATCTTTATTTAAAACTTCCAATGTCAAAATTAACAATAGAGGCAACAATGGACAGCCTTGTCTTGTGCCTTTTTTGATATTAAATTCCTCTGTCATATCTCCATTCACCATTACCCTTGCTGTTTGCTTATGGTAAATTGTTTTTTAATCATGTTTAGGAATCTCCCCAAAATCCATTTTTTGTTAAATATACATATAAGCAAAGAGAACCATTCTCTTTTCTGTTGAAATTATTGGTTACATTGATTTTTTAAAAAAAGCTTCTTTATTCATGTAATAAAGAAGTTAAATATAGCATTATTTGAGCAAAATCCAGAGAGAGAACAGAAAGAGCACTGAGCATGACCAGCAATTCAAACACTGCTTTTATGGAAATTTTTAATTGCATATGATTTTTTCTTTTATTTTATATCCAGTGGAACATGCAAACTACCAGTAGCTGTTTTCCTGTAGAATAGATGAAAAAAAAATGTTTTAGTGCACCAAGTACGCAGGCGGTTTCTTAAAATAAGTGAAGAAACAAACAATGCTTGTTTTATAACAATATGCATTTGCTAGAAAACGATTGTGATTATGATTCTTTCTCAAGTACCGTAGGTCTGTCACTAATGAGACACACTAAATAAACAGAGTGTAGCTTGCTTATTCAGCTTCAAACTAACCAATTTGAAGAAAAGGCAGCCAGATTATGGAAAAAGCAGCATAGATTTTCTAAGAAGTATATTTTGAGAAATAAACCAGAAGCAAAATATTTGCGGTTGCCAAGAGTAAGCTCGACACCCTGATTTCTGCTCCCCCTCCCACCACAATACATACTCAACTTGCTTGCAGAAATGGGCAAATGACATTATTGCTCCATGACTAACCCGGAAATTAAATTAAGTAATTGAGAGAAGACCAAGTGTGGAGTCCCATTCCCACCCCCACCCCCACCCCAAATGCTGGCAATATGTGGACTTCCCAGAGGATCTTATGATTTACCCTGCCCAGGAAGACTGCATTGTCTCTATTTTTTCTCTTCTCCCTTTTCTTTTCTTCTCTTTTTTTTTCTGAAAATCATCTGTTTGGTTAGCAAGTCAGGTTGCCCACAGTGTGGAAGAATAAAGCAAGTGTTTTGTAAAGAGAAACCACCCAGCAGAGGGTTTTTTTTTTTTTTTTTGCAAAAAGGGAGCTGGCCCATTATATAGCATTTGCCAGGAAAGCAGGTGCAATATTGTGATGACGGCACACTTGTGATTTTCACATGAACCTAGTAGTGCACATGTAGTACATAGGAACCATGCTGTGCTGTTACAGTTTTGACTGTCTGTTGCCTGGGAAAGAAGATTAAAAATGCAGGTTGGTTTGATCCCTGGAAACAAACAGTCCGCCCCCTCTCTTAGTTATGCCCCCAGTGCATCATTCAATTAATGGGAATAGGGGGAAAGTTAATTACCATTGAAAAATAATTTCTAGTTGCTCTGAGATGTACAGAATCCTTTTATATTAATTTTCACTACTGATGGATTGCTACAAAGGCTGCGTTTTATTATTTAATTTTATTTCTAATCCAATAATTGCCTTTTTGCCAGGCTCTATGTTTGGTTTCTTAAAAAAAAAACGCCAAGGAAATGATGTTGCACTATCTCTCTGATATCCTTAACTACTAAGGTACCAATTAATCTGTGAATTCAAAGAAATGCTGGTTTGTTTGAACAATATTTTGAAATTTTGGAATATTTTGCAATGTATTTTATCAGCCCTGCAGATCTATATAATTGCTTTGCCTAATTTTTATATATTTTAAATTAAAATATTTTACAAAATTAAAAAGCAAAATAGAACGTAAACCACTACATCCCAGCAGTTATTATCATTTGTTAGGAATCATGAAACAAATTTGGCAAGGATGTGTTGTTTTGTGGTAATTAAATGTTCAAAGGAAGACAATGTCATCTCATCTGTTAATTTTTCCTTACGATGAGAATAGGATTAAAGATTAATAATTCCAATAAAAGTTCTTAAACAGAATAGGCCCTCAGAAGATTTTACAGATAGTAGTTTTAAAATGGATTAAAATATACCAGGTTAAAATGTACTGTTAATTTTTAGGATTAATTGCTCCATGATATTTTATCCAAATTTCTGCTAGCGAAATTGTTACACACTTTCTTTCACACTTGCTGCTTACCCCACAGATCTACCCCACAATGTTGAGGAATTATCAAGCAGTTTTCTGGTTATATTAGTGATTATAAGAAGAGAAGCTCAGGGAAACTCCCCATTGTATAAACTGGTTTTGTAACCCATAATAAACCTATGTGCCTTGTGAAGTTGCATGTAGTACCCAGGAAATTGAAGGGTAAACCTGATTTATTATTTTTCTTTATAAGAGGCAATATGTGAGGAACTCTGCAGGGATTATGTTCTTTAAGTGTCTCTAAAAACAGAGCATCAAGTTAACATTTGTGTGGTTTTACTTGTGTGGTTAAACTAGCCTAGCTATTACCACTGAAATGTTTCCCAGATCTGCAAGTCACTGAGAGCCATTTTATGCCTGTTCATTTTAAGTTTACCAAGTAGCCATTGGTTCATTTTTGCGCCCCCAACATCCTAATTGCTGAATGCGAGAATAGTGTTGGTCCACCCTGGCATCCAAACAAGAATACAGCTATTTAAATGTAAAGGAATTTGTACAGGTAGGCCTCGACTTCATTTAGTGACCATTTGAAGTTACAATGGCACTGAAAAAAGTGACTTATGACTATTTTTCACACTTACGACCATTGCAGCATCCCTATGCTCACATGATTTACATTTGTTCACGTTTATCACGGTTGCGATGTCCTGGGGCCATGTGAACCCCTTCTATGACTTTCTGACAAGCAAAGTCAATGGAGAAGCCAGATTCACTTAACAATAATGTTACTAATTTAACAACTGCAGTGATTCACTTAACAAATGCGGAAAAAAGTCATAAATGGGGGCAAAACTTACTTAACAAATTTCTCAGTTAGTAACAGAAATTTTGGCCTTAATTGTAGTCATACGTTGAGGACTACCTGTATTACATAAGGATATTTACAATGGTTTTCATTTTTGTCCTAGAAAACATATGATCTTGCTTGGATGGGAATTGTTTCATCCAGTGCCACCACTGGATTCGATTTTACTGCTCTTTTTTTTTCTTCCTCCTCCTTTTTATGATGATTTCAAATCCATACTGATTCATTAATACTGTTCATTATTACCATTGTTAATTGGTTTTGCACATAGATTATTACTTTTAAAGATCTTAGCAATGCACTCTTTAGTGCTGCAAGATGTGAAATTTATAATAGACAAGGTTGGTATAGTTTTGCAACTGAAATATTCAGCGGATAAAAAATACTTTTTAATGTTTAAAGATGGAAAGTATGCAATAATTAAATAAACATAGCGAACAATTGCTTTTTTTTTTTTACTTTTGTGCCATCTGTGTGTCTTCTTAAATGCCTGTTTCAATAATATGAAAAAGAAATAAGAGTATAGTCAGAGACATTGCTGTTAGTGGTATGAGTTAAAATGGAATAGTGCAGGCTTTAAGGATAAATGTTTGGTTAAATACATGTTAAATTCATAATAAAACAAGAATAGAAAACAGATAGGTGAGAAATTAAATTAATGTTGTAGATCTGCAATTTCACTTTATACTGAGGAAACTCCAATTAATGCTGTGAGATTTGTTTTGAAGTAGCTTACCATTATCTTTTTTTTCAGTGCAAACTAGTGGATCATGTGATTTTATGAATATTTATTTGAAAGTATTTTTGGCTTTTGCATTGTTGCAAAACATAAATATTTTTGATTTTAGAATCACACACTGTGATTCTGACTGCTGTGGTTTGTAAACAATGGTTTATGGGTCATTAGATATGAAACCAGCCAACTGAGATTTATTCAATAACCCATGACTATACAAACAAATCACATATTTACTACAAGTCATAGACTTCAGTAGGAGTTACTACCAAATGCTTATTAATTGATTTCCAAGTACCTGAATTAATTTCATTAAGAAATAAGGCATATTATTTTCAATGCACCTTCTCCCTGGAAAGTATGTTTGGGAGTAGACTTGAGTTAACAGATTTAAGCCAGTCTGGCCTAATATAACGGGGTTTTAAAATTTTAAAATTTTAACTTCTTATAATCTAGTTTATTTAAATTCCTACTTTGGCCACTGATTTCATCTATTTTAATCATATTTTAACTTTTGTGTATCTTGTTTTTAAATGGCTGTGCACCGCCCGGAGTCCTTCGGGAGAGGGGCAGTATAGATAGGGTGACCAACCGTCCTCTTTTGCCTGGACATGTCCTCTTTTTACATCCTGTCCGGGGCGTCCGGGCGGGTTTTA
>JAEANM010008476.1:0-16983 GCA_017656035.1 Myanophis thanlyinensis | reverse complement strand
CATAAGCATTTCACTGCATATCGTACCATGTATGACTGTGTATGTGACCAATAAATTTGAATTTGAAATTTGAATTTCAAAAGCATTTTATTAAAATAAATTTGAGAAAAATAAAAAAATCTGATTTAAATAAAAAATCCAATTTAAATAAAAAAATTCTGATTTTATTTTAAAAAATCATTGATTTTCAGCCACCCTTCAAAGCACCAATTTATGATAATTACCATTATTTCTAGATTTTCTCTTTCTGAGTTCTTTTTAGTATTTTGTAGTATTTTTAGCATTAGAAAGAACTAATCCCTTTCCTGGACAGACAATCCCTACTCATGGTCACTCATGCCCTAGTCCAGTGGTGATGAACCTTTTACTTACCAAGTGCCGAAAAGTATTCACTTTGCGTGTACCATCCACACTTGCATCTGGCTCCTCCACGTGCGCTGCATATACAACCGCACCATCTGCGTATGCAGGCAGCTTTTGCACATGCAATGCACACGTGCTGCATGCAGGAACTCACGCACACATGAGCAATCGTGTGTGCATGTGCAGGAGAGCTCTAAAGACCAGCTGGATTTTCTGCTGCAATGGCACGCATGCACAGCAGAGGCCCAAAGACCAGCTGGGTTTCTGCAATCGCACATGCGTGCATGCACAATTGCATGTGCATGCTCAGTTGGAGGTAAGTTGGCCGACAGCTTGTGTGCCCAGCAAGATGGCTCTGTGTGCCACCTGTGGCACCCATGCCATAGGTTTGCCATCACGGCCCTAGTCACTTCCCACCTTGAATATTGCAACATGCTCTACATGGGGCTGCTCCTAAAGAGCATCTGGAAGTTCTAGTTGGTGCAAAATGCAACAGCCCACCTGGTTTGGGGCAGACCTTAGTGTGCACATGTATCACCTCGTCTGTGATTTATTGCTAATTTGCTTTCGGGTGCAATTCAAGGTGCTGTCACCTTTAAAGCCCTTCATGGCTTGGGACCAGGTTATCTGAGGGACTGTCTCTTGCTGATCACATTTACCTAACCCACCAGAGCAGCAAGGCAAAGAATGTTGTGGGTCCCGTTGGACCCAGAAGAAGGGTCTTCTTCATGGTGGCTCCCTCTCTCTGGAACATAATTCCTCCAGAAATTAGAATGTCCCCCACTCTAACACATTTTCAGAAAGCACTGAAGACCTGGTTCTGCCAGTTGGCCTGGGGAATAGAGTGGGAAGGAGTCAACCTTCAGCCTCGTGAGACAGCCAAACTGCTGGCCATCAGCAGTCAGCAGACATTGCCTGCAGTACTGCATTCTAGCCACTGTGCCATCACAGTGCAGTGGTTAGAATGTACTAGGAATGGGGTATGTATGAATTGTCTACAGTAAAAAAGAAGTAATACAGTCAACAGTGAATAGGTGTTGAATGAATGTGGGTACAATGCAAAAGTGAGTGATCACTTCAAAGGACAAAGGATTAAATTCAGATTCAGATTTTATATTTTATTTTATTTATCATATACATAATCATACATAGTACAATATGTAATGAAATGCTTTGTGTAATCACTCGTAGTCTTAAAGTTAAGTTACAATTTACAATTGGAATTTAGGAGAATTTACACTTTAAATGTACACTAAATTTACACTTTAATGTACATTAAATTTACACTTTAAATTTACATTAAATTTACACATTAATTTACATTAAACTTACACTTTAAATTTACATTAAGGTTTACAATTTAAATTTAGGAGAGCAAAGGGGGATGGGATGTCTGTATGTTGTCCCCGTGGCTACTCACAGCAGTCCTTGCTGTTTAGTGAGATTGTTTTCTCAAGCGTGTCGCTGTGGATCTGCTCCTGGCGCTGCTGCCTCTGGCGGGCCTGGTCAATCGAAGCCGTTCCTGGCACAGCTGCCTCCAGTGACCTGGTTACCCAAGGCTGTTCCTGGCACTGCTGTCTTTGGCAGGCCTGGTTGTCCGAGGCCACTCCTGGTGCTGCTGCCTATGGCGTACCTTCGCCTCAATGTCCTCAATGCTGCCGCCGCCGCCTCATGATGTCTTGGCTCTAGGATGCCTCAGGGTGTCTCGGGACATCTTATAGCCTCAGCCTTGGCCTTGGGATGCCTCTGAACATCTCGGGCTGTCTTACAGCCTCTGCCTCAGTGATCTCTCGGGGCTTACAGAGTCTTCACCTCCTTACCTCAGCCTCAGAGCTCCTCTTCGGCAGAGCCCAGTGGTCTCGTGCACTCATCATCCCGGTGCCATTTTCCTGGTCTTCTCTCAGACTCTCATGTCTTCTCTCAGACTGGCCAGCTCGGCTCCAGGATTGGCCAGGTCAGCTCCAGGACCGGATTGCTTAAGGTGTGCTTGAATTATTCTAATAATTAAATTAAATTAATTTAAATGCAAAAATAAAAAGAGGATCAGATCAGTCATGAAGGCTGCCTGTCTCACCAGTGCCATCTTAGAAAAATAGGAAGAGAAGAAGCGGAAGACCAGCGGCAGCAGCGAGGGGGATGGACCCAGTCAGAGTGGTGACGAATGCACCATTGAAAAGCCAAGTTAAGGACAGATGGTCACAGGACAAAATTGATGTGGTCACTAAGAATGGGGAAATGACTTGGGCATATCATCATCATCATCATTCACGGAGTTGCCCCGTGAACTGGTGGGCTTATGTCCTGACCAGGTTTCTCAAAGTAGCGTCTCAGGAATGACCCTGTCCAAAACAAAAGCTCCGATGGTGGTCTTTGGGTCACCCCAAAACCAGCAGCCAATGGAAGGAGTAGTACAGGGAGATCGAGCAGCTTTGAGCTCCTTCCCCCCACTCACAACTGCGAGGGACCAAAGCAAGGAGGGCATCTGGAGGGAAGCACCCACCACCCTGCTTTTACTTGAGGTCTGATGCTCGGGGCAGGCAGGGAAAAAGCCCAAGCTTGCAAGACGCCCCCTCAGCCCAGCCCAGCTTCCCTCTTACCCATGGTGGGTGAAGATGAAGAGGGTAGCCGAGCAGAGTTCCTGAGCTAGAGCCAGCATCTGATCGCCAGTTGACCTCTCAGAGCCACCTGGCCCACCCAAGCCAAAGATCCAGAGGCCTTGAGACTTGGAGCCGCTGGTGCCCATGGCTCAAAGCAGCAGCAGCAGCAGCGGTAGCGGTTTAACAGTGAAAGGAGGGACTAGATGCCCAATGATCCCCGGAGGCCAGCAGTGGATCCTTCCCCACGCCAGAAATGGATCAAGAAAATGGAAGGAAGGAATGATCAGTAACATTGTTGAAAGACAGTTTGGTGTAGTGGTTAAGGAACCATGATAGAAACTGGGAGATCATGAATTCTAATTCTGACTTTGTGCTTTAGAACAAAACCAGCTGGTCACCTTAAGTCAGTCACCCTCTCCTAACCCTAGGAAGACAGCAAGGGCAAACCACTTCTGCAACTCTTGCCATGAAAACTGCAAGGTCTAGTCTAGGCAGTTTCCAGTAGTCAAGAAAGACTTGAAGGAAATAAAAGTGCGTATACCAAAGAGCCTGGTTTGTTTTTCTTATTGTATGCTATAATATTTTTATTGTTAGTTTTTTTTTTAAATAAAAGATGTATCGGTTCTGTTACATATTATAAAACAATTGGTACCCTCTTTACTAGCAGGAAGAATAAAGTATATAGTCTTAAAACATGTAATTCTTTTTGGGAATTCATGACTGATTTTGCTCAGGCAAAAAGTGGCATTCCCTTTTTTCCATACATATCATGGACCACATTGCTTATGGGTCAAAAGGAATGAGGGGAAAGGAGTAGGAAATAATCAACAACTCAAAACAAACAGAATGCTTTAGTGGAAGGCAAGCATCTGCCTAGGGATAAGCATCAGCAAAAGTTTCACTGAATAAAAAATATTTATTTCTCTCTGGTGAATTCAGATAGGAGGACTAAACACTGTTCTGCAGAGAAATCTCCACTTCCTTGAATTTTTAGCAGGCAGAAATATCATCAAAAAGGGTTGAGTATTTGAGATCATCAATTATTCTATCACATAATAACTTTACAAGCTTAATCAGATAGTGTAAAATAGCCCTCAAGCTAATTCTGGAAAGATCTGAATTTAATAGCAGCTCAGAAGAAAGCTTTCTTGTCTAATACATACATATTAAATGGATAACATACTGCTTTTAGAGACGACGCTGTGTTCTAACCACACCATGTTTTATTGTTTCGGTTCTCCTTCCTAGTTTCATTTAAGCAGACCAGAACTTTAATATTTTATTTTGCTAAAGTGCTAAAGTTTTTACCAAGTAATACTACCCCAGTCTTTCTATGGCTATAGGAACAATGCAGAACTTGGACCAAAATAGAAATCAATTAAAGTTGTTTCTCTTCCCTCAGACTGGAATGCTGTCTTTTTTGCAAAGAAATATAGATATATATATATATTAAAAACCCCAAAGTTCATTGTAACACCTGGCAATTATAACAAGTAGATACTGCAACAAGAAGAGTGCTATTAGCTAGTGATGTATTATTATTGTCAAAATCTGGATAAACTGAAGTAAGATTATATACTAATGGACTGTAAGTAAGTCCAGATGAAAATAGCCCTCTTTGCTATTTTTGGCTTTATACCAAAACTGTGTGAAGTTGCACAGTACACCTGCCATACTAAATATACAGTGGTACCTCTACTTACAAAGACCTCTAGTTACAAAAATTTCAACTTACAAAAAAAATTTTCGAGAAAAAAATAGTCTCTACTTACAAATTATGTTCCAAGATACAAAAGGCCATCAGCTCGGGCAGGTACTTGTTCTCGGGCTCGGAGACGGCGCTGGGCATCAGGTACAATGCGTCTCTACTTACAAAATTTTCGAGTTACAAAACGGCTTCCGGAACGAATTAATTTCGTAAGTAGAGGTACCACTGTACTGCCTTTTTGTACCCTTGGCTGGATTTAAAAAAAAAAAAACAACCACTTTTTTCGCCTTTTACAAAATCTTTAGAAAGTTCTTCCTACTGGTTTTATATCAAAGCTGAAACCTGTTAAGATATCTGCTTTTCAAACATTCAGGTGTCAAAGTTATGGCAGAAAACATGATAAAGTCCTCAGGGGACATGCTCATCTTTAAGGTGCAACAAGACTCACTAGGGAAGAAAAAAAAATCAAGAAACGATGCAAACACAGGCTCTAATATGATAAAGCAACAGACTACACTGAGTTGCTAAAGATAAGGAAGTTTTATTTATTCATTCATTCAACTTGAACTCATGGAGGCCTTTCTTCGTGCTCAGCACTGTCTCCTCCAATTTCCCCCACAACAACCCGGTGTGCCTGCTTGGCTCCTTCCCCCCTCTTCTCGAGGCCTTGGTTTTACTCTACAATTTAGTTTGTTAGATCTGGGATGCTATTAGATTCAGATATTTCCAGCATTTGCAATTAAAAGGAAGGAATGGAGATGTTAGCAGCTTTTGATGTAAGAGAAATATAAAATGATAAACAGAAGATCCCTAAAAGGCTTGTATTTGAAAGAGTACAGTGGAACTAATAATTCCTACCTACTTTATATTTTAAGAAAAATCCTGGCTGTCAAATGAAAAATTGCACTTATGCAAAAAAAAGAGGGGAACTTTACAGGAGTTCAAAAAGTCTATTTGAAACAAACAAACAAACAAACAAACACACAAACAAACAAAAAAAGCACAAAGTTGTTGCAGTTATTTTTTTAAAAACAACATTCTCATACAATCCAGAAATATACAGTGGATGCTTCCTGATAAATAGTGACACCGTTAGACTGATAGCTCAATTAGGAGAGAAAAGCCTCCTGTGAATAAAACCACTGGGGATTTAATATATCACAGGCCTTTCAAAATGGTTTCCTTAAACTATACGAAAAGGAGACAGAAAATGAAATTAAAGAACATTCTGGCCTTTGGCCACTCTGCGTAATATTATGGGAGCATCAGCTGAAGTTTGCAATAAACTATGAAAGCAGTTACGGCTACAATCCATTAGTATTCAGCTTGCAATGGAATGGCAATATCCAAATGCACTAGGTGTATTAGCTCTGCATACAAAAGCAGAAAAGGATTCTCCTTTCTGCAATTCCCAATCAAAAGAGCAAAAATAGGTGAGTCATCCCAATGGGAAAAATCTAAAGTACTGTAGCCAAGGACAATTTGTGCAGACACAATGGATTCCCCTCTCCTGATTTTACCTTTAATAGATTACCTTTAATACAAGTTTTTTTTAATTCTTGCATCTGGTTGCAAGAACACTAATAAATTGTTGGTGCCCATCTTATACAGCTTTGTTGCCATCTTATACAAACTATCTCAAATAAGGCATAAAAACAAGAGGTGTAGAATTATTCTGATAGAGCTGGATAGACTCTACCAACTCAACAACCCTGCTTGACTCAACTTGGCAAGATGCAGTGACTTTGCCCCACCCTCCCCGGTCTGATGATTTATCATCTCTGACTTGGGGCTGAAGTTCTTCCGACTAAACTGATGCGTGAATTGAGGGTCCTCATGGACTCACAGCTCCTGCTTGATGAGCAGGTCAATGGCTGTGGCTGGGGTGCCTTTGCAAAGAATTGTCTGCGGCTCCAGTTGCATCCTTTCCTGGACAAAGAGGCCTTGATCATGGTCACCCATGCTTTAATTGCCTGCTAGCTGAAGTATTGCTATGTGCATTACATGGGGTGCCCTTGAAGATACTGAGACGTTACAACTGGCGTAGAACACAATGGTGCATACAGTATTGAGAGTCCACAGGTTTGCCCATGTTACACTTTTGTTTTGCAAGCTGCACTGGCTTCCAATTTTCTTCTGGATGCTATTCAAGGGATGTGGTTATTTGGGGGACCAGCTTTCCCTAAAAATATATGCCTGTCCCACTAGATCAGACAGGGTGGACAGGCTCCAGGTCCCCTTCCTGAAATTTTGGCATCTAGCAGGATCTTGGAAAGTGTATCTTTTCCAGGGCTGCCCCTACCTTGTGGAAAACCCCACTGCTGGCGATTCTACAGCCCTCTTTCTGTCTCCCCTCCTCCCGGCCTTTGGAAGGTCATTAAGTCTTGGCTTTTTACTAAGATGCTAGGACTGTGTGGGTAGACATCATGAAAAGAAGCTAGCTGAACCTTCTGTGGATCATCCCAAGGGGGACAATTACAATGCAGGGTTTTTGCTTATTGTTTTTTATGGCTGTTTTATTTATTGGTTGTTATAAGCTGCCCAGAATTGCTTAAGATAGGCAGCCATATAAATCTTCTAAATAAATAGCTACACAAATACACAGAGCCAAACTTGAATACTTGAATACTTTAATTTTCCATTTCAAAAAACAGTATCCATCATTTAAATATCAAGTGTACTATAAAACTATCTGTTGTTATATTTTATCATCTCTCCTATCAGTGTTGATAATGGAGAAGCAATATTTCTCTGATGCTGTCTCAGGCAACCCTAAGTGTTGATTGCCCACTAACAACATATTTTCTTTGTTTCATTTTTTAATTTTGAGGCAGGCTAAAAATGAACTTGCTGTTCTGCAAACCTACTTTGTTGCTCCCGTGATGAATTTCTTACACACAAGACTGAAAAGCGGTGACCATGGTAACATTTCATTTCTGTGTTGAAGAACTCGTTTCCACATCTCAAATGTGTTGATATTTACTTTGAGGATTAAAGAGCAGGGAGGTCTGCAAAGTCCCTAGACTTCTAATGTAGGGAAAACATCTGCTGGACAGAGTCCTAAGCAGATTGCTAGCTAAATTCAGCAACTGGGAATTCTTTCGGTTAATTAGGCCTTCCATATCAGTAGATGTCACTGGAGCTAACCGAGAACACAATGTTATTTGAAGCATTTTGTGAGAAAAGAGCATTAACTCTAAAGGTCAGTAACAGGAGAAAAACAAGGTAATTCATACTAAGAGGTTGTCATCTGTAGAAACAATCTGTGTTTCGAAACACTCAAAAAGTTGTTTGTAAATTCCATAGACCAATCTCTCCCCCTCCAGCCCCAAACTTGGAGGGCAATGGTGAGGAGAGACTGAGATCTCTCTCTCTCTCTCTCTGTGTTAAACTGCTGGTCTAAGCCACAAGGATATATGCCATATGATTTCTAAAAACTGTGGTCTCATCAGAATTTCTTCCCCATTTCTGCATTTTCAGATGAAGTTGTCAACAGAAGGATTTCTTTCTTAAATATTAATAGATCTAATGCATAAACAGAAGAAGTTGCTTATAGTAGGAATGGGAACATAAAACTTAAAAATAGACTGTAGACATTTTCAGTGTGCTTCTATCTAGGATCCATGGTGGTGCAGTGATCAGAATGAGGTATTGCAGGCTAACTCTGCCCATAGCCAGGAGTTCGATCCTGGCTAGCTCAAGGTTGATTCAGCCTTCCATCCTTCCAAGGTTGATAAAATGAGGATCCAGATTGTTGGGGGCAATATGATGACATTGTAAATTGCTCAGAGAGTGCTGTAAATGTCATATAAGTCTATGTGCTATTGCTGTTGTTATTCCTGGCAGAAGGTACTATTTTTGCATGGAGCTGAAAAGGCATCAATGTGAGTAACAGATGTGCCTTTCTTTCACTTGCAGCCACTTATCTGATTTTACTTGGTAAGGCCATATAGAAAGTCCAGGTAGATACAGGAGGAGATACTCCTGTGACACACCTACTATAAACTATGGTTATAATATCTTAGCAACCTCAATGTAGGTGATCAGTCAAGGAACAATGGGACCATAGTAAGACACCCTCTAAACTTTTAATAGTACATAGCCAATAAGGTAACCCAGAAAACCAACAAAATTGAATTGAAATTGAAATTTTATGCATTGATTATGCCTGGTTCTAGGAAACCACTACTATTGACAAAGTCAGCATTTCTGTCCTAATAAATTCTACTTCCTGATGTATCTCCACGAAGCCTGACCTGAAGCTGCGCTGAAATGGACTAGATCAGGGCTGTCAAACTCACGGCCCGCGGGCCAGATGCATCATATGCTGCCCCCGCCTCCGCCTAGTTTAGTTAAGAAACTGGTCAGGAGCATTAATGGTAATAATAGTCTTGCATGAAAAAGCATACATAATGACTTTTGTAGGGCTAAGTAAGGCGGCCATGTGTCAAACTGAACACAACTGGTGGAAACAGGAACAAGATGGATTTCAGTGAGGGATGGTTAATATAGTGTGGAGTAAATACAGAAGCTTGCAAACTGTAATATAGGAATTTATAAAGTGTTAGTTGAGGCAGTGTTTTTCTTCAGATCACTCATATCTTTCAACTGAATTATTCCCAACTTTTCCACAATCTGTCAATGAAAGAGATATTTAATAAACAGGACATGCTCGCTATAATAAACTATAGTCTATATATAAAAGAACAGACTTGCTGGGGCATGTGGCTTAATAGGTATGATTACATGGACTGAAACAGCCAATTGACAGCACATGGGTCACAGTTTCCAGGATATAAAAGTACAGTTCATATTTCATAAAAATGTTTGCTGTAAACATTTCCTGTGTGTGCAAAAATTAGGCCTCAGTATAAGTTTGGTATCTCATATTGATTATTTCAAGATACAATTGATTATAGACTGAAAAAAATAATAAGGGTTTTGTTCCCCCTACTCAATTCAAGCGAAATAAAATATTCTGAAACCATTCCCAATATTCAGAAAAAACATATAGCAACAAACCACAGTGTTAAATTTAAATGTAAGTAAAAAATGAGTAAGAAAGATAAAGACACTAATAAGGTATGATTTTCAGGTCCGCACAGGGACTATAAAAAGCTTAACTGTCGCAACTGCCTTGTGTTTTAAGTTATTTTATCACTCCGCTTTACAGCAGGAGAAATACTCTCTCAGAACGGCACTGTACTTTGATTAATTACTTTCATACAGAGGCTTTTACAGGATATTAGCACTGGAGTGAGTCAGAAAGGCTGCCTATGATTATCAGCCCAGACTCGTTTTACATTTATGTTAATAGGGGTGTTAATGAAAGAAATCTTTTACATTTTTAGTGTTTCTCTGACTATGTAAAAGCTTTCTGGTTATATTCTTATTTATTGGGCAGAAATTATGGGTGCCTTATACAGCAATTCTATGCATCTTGTTGAAATTATTGCATGAGTTGGGAGGAAAATATGCACAGTAAATCACAATGACGCTCTTACTCTGTGAATAGTTAAACAGACCTCCATCCCTACCCTGTGGGTGAGAATTACAACACATAAAAGCAGGAATTTATTCCAGAGAAAGCATGTCTAGATAACTCTTCAGTTATGTCAATCAGAACCCATCACGTTCATCTTCATTTATAATGCTAATATTAATTATTGTTTCTCTGAAGTAAAAGCTGTTATAAAGCTAAGTGCATATTCTTAATTTAGTTCAGTGGATTCTAGAGACCAATCAATAGCTATCTGAGATTCAGTCTGGCATCACACTTGAAAGCAGCTACTTGTGTAAGTTTGGTCATAAGAAAAATTGGAATGGCATCAACCTAACTACAAGTTCTCTCAAGCTGTCTGCTGATATAGGATAGAGAAAGGATAGGGAGCACCAGGCAAAAACCGAGTTCATTGTTTTGACATCTGTTTGATTTAAGTAATCCTTCTACTACAAAGAGCATTGCTTGAATGAGAATCAGGTGCAATGCGACAGGCATTTTTGCCAATATTCCCCTGCCAGAACTCCCAGAAAAAACACCTCTTTTTTATTTTGGAGATTTCTGAGGCCATATAAGAAGATGGAAAAGATTGCAACGGAACAGCAGCGTTTCTTTGTGAATGGGTAAAAGAAACACTTCCATCTGCAGAAGGCAGATTCTGCCTCTAAGCCAAACATTCTAATCTGAGTAGTCTGAGCTCAATTTCAGTTCTAAAAAAAAATGGGACTACATAATGGTTAACACTTCCATGAACAGCAACAGAGACAAAGAAAAGAGAAGTGCAAACTATTTTTGTCTTGTATAAAGAAAGATAAAAATATTGAAGCAGTTTGGCAGTTGAAAAAGAAAGTTTTAAGTCATAAATCATAAAGGAATGGTTCAGAAACCTGTATTTAAAGCCTCTCTACCACTTTAGGATACAAGATAAAAAGAACATTTGAAGATGCAGCTGGAAGCCTTCTGGTAGATATGAATGGGCTGCCTGCAGTACTTAAAATGGCAGGCAACCAACCAGCGAAGAGCCAACTCGAAAGAGAGAAGGAAGGAAGGAAGAAAGGAAGAAAGGAAGAAAGTTTGGTTTGTGCCAGCAAGGAGAGCCCCAGTACTGCAGGTGGGGAGGTTATGGTGAGCAACACAGCGCCACTGTCCCCTCCCTAGGACGGGATCTCTGGGCAATCTGTGCTATTTTCAGTGATTCATAGTAAGACAAATATTTGATTCAATATCCTGAATTATATTAGATACAAATTCAGCTTAAAGATAGAACAGAACTCATTCTTAATATGGGGACTTGCTGTATTTACCCTTTCCAAGAAACTCTATTTTTTTCCTTTTTGTTCCCCTTTTTTATCATAAATAATAATAATAAAAAATAATACAGCACAGGCATTAATATGAATTTCAAAGATTTAAACCTTTTTTCATATTACAAAATAGTTCAGTGCACTTTGCAACTTCTTATCAATGTCAAATTAAGCATTAACATATAAGCAACTATGTTCACATATTGGAAATTATTTAACACTGATAGAGATTTGCTATTTGAATGATTTAATTTACTTTAATCATTAGAGCATTAACAGCTTCCAGTTTCTATTGTATAGAATACACTTTTTATTTGTTTTGTACAATGTACTATTTATATTTTATAATAAAACAATTGGTTTGGAAAAAAGGGAAATTTCTTTAAACTAATGCTAAGTGGCTTACCACATGTATTAGAAATAGTGTACACTTAACTAGAAAGTGCATGCAAGTAAAAGTACAAGAATGTGTGAAAGTTGCTTTGAATAAAAAGAAAGATTAGCTTAGTTTGAAAGAGTAGATAGAAAGCAAATGTAGATTTGTATTTCATGCAATAATTAGAACAATGCTAAGTGAACAATGCTAAGACAATTAATTTTCAGCATTTAACCCCAAGGAACAGTGGCCATTACTACCAAAGCAAAGAATTCTGAGCCATCACTATTGTAATGACCCAGGTGTTGCACTAAGGCAATACAGCCAGACAATTGGTAGAATGTCCTTTATTAGCACCAACTCTGCCCCCAATCTCCCATTCCTCTTTAGTAAGAAGAAAAACTCTTTCTCAACTCTGTAGCAGCTTCCTTTGATGTTCTCACACATTCCGAAGTGGCCGGCAGAATGTCTGCAATTAAACTCCCACTAATTGCAGCCAAGGCAGATAAGCACATGACAAGAAATCAGACAGGAATGAAGCCAGGAATGTCAGACCCACAAACTCAAGAATTCTCAATGCTTGTTCCCGGCAAAACACTCCACCCAACTCCTTCCCTTTTAAACATTTGTTCAGGTGTCCCCTGTGAAGAGACTCGGGGTCGTCTCCTCCCTTATAAGCCACACAGCACATGTTGCTCTCTCTTACGTGCTTCCCTACATGTTCTAGGATGAGTGGGCCTGGGTCTTCATCTGAGCCCTCTCTCTCTCTTGCTCACTCCTGCCTTGCCCAGCCTGACTGTACCCTTCCCCTGCCTCCTCCACGGCCAACAGAGGCATTCTCCCAATCTCTGGCAGCTGTTCCTCCTCTGCCTGGGAGTCCAAGCCTGACATGGGCATGACAACTACTCTATTTCTCTGTTCAGCATTGGCAGTTGAATCTTATTTCGACATTGGCAATGAGATGTCATCATTCTCTACACTTAACACAACGTGGCTGATGGCATTAGACAGGTTGTGCAGACACACATCACTGCCCTGCAACAAAACAGAATAGGTGGTACTTAAGAATTTAAATGGTGTTCTCCAGTATCGGGTGTGTGGGACAGTCACTTCCCTCTATCAAATGGTAGAGCTGGTTTTGTTGTAGATCAAAGTTGTTGTTCAGGTTTTCATTCTAACTAAAACAAGAGCCTAGAGTTTAGTGAGGCACAGAAAAGATTTAACAGAATAAGCAGAGGATTTCCTCCCCCCCCCCCATACTTGGTGAATGCTCACTAGTGTCTCTATGTTTGGGGGGTCCTTGATACTCTTTCATTGTTTTCCTGCAGATGTTTCATTACTTAAACTAGGGAACATCATCAGTGCTAGATCCTCATTTCAACCCTGAGCTACTAATATTGTACATAAAGTCTCTGTATATGAATCTGAGTGGGAGTGAAGTGGCACCAATTTGATTTTATGAAACAATTTTATCTGAAATCATTGATGCAATCCACTTCAAGGTGGAATCTTGATACAGACTAACGAAGTTTTTTGTGACAAGCTCTAATTCAAAAGTGTCCCGGGGAGGGAGTTTATTGCATAAAATACAAATATATTCTGCATACGAACACACATATACAGAAGACTATCAAAAGCAGGCCAAGATACTGATTTCTCAAGAAGTAGAAGCACTACTGTACTGAAGCTACAATCAAAGAAGCTGTTCTTCTCAGCTTTACAACTTTTTTCTTAATATTCATGATAAAGCCAAAGTAACAAATTGATTGGAAAAAGAACCAAAAGTTCAAGTGCTTACTGTTTTGTAAACTCTTTAAAGCAAGAATTATTTTTAAAAACACTAGATAAAAGAAATACATATTTCCATGAAGTCATGTAGAATTATTTACAAACAAATTGCTTAGTCAGATATTGAAAACAGGCTGTGGTCCTTACAATTTTTTTAATCTATCATAATTGATTTAGCATTATACTTTTTAAATAAACAAACAAACAAACAAACCGAAATGTATGCAGTAATAATAGATATCAGTATTCTATTCTTGTGAAATATTAAGATGACAAAGTGAATTAAAATATCAAAGCATACTAATATAGATTTAAAAAGTAAAACAAAAATAAATTGAACTATTTATTCTCCCAGTTACTGGCAACATCTTATCATTAAAATATAATTATGAAAGAATTCAGATGCTGTGATATATTATAACAATATGGAATCAAAAGCTCTCCAAACCTGCCATCAAATGTTATTTTCTAAGCGAACAATGACAATTAGACTAAGTGTATATAACTTGTTTGAAATCTACATCCATACACTGTTATTTAATCTGTTCATCAATCAAA
Organism: Myanophis thanlyinensis; assembly: GCA_017656035.1. Taxonomy (NCBI): domain Eukaryota; kingdom Metazoa; phylum Chordata; class Lepidosauria; order Squamata; family Homalopsidae; genus Myanophis; species Myanophis thanlyinensis. The sequence goes on along the minus strand of JAEANM010008476.1, from coordinate 2,789 downwards.
TAAGAATTAAAATATATCTACTTGGATGTTAGAGTGCTTTCCTGTCCAGATTTTACTTTTATAGGCTTTTATTTAGTTATTTTTATAATTGTTGTACCAATTCAAGAAAAGAATTGCCATTGATTAGTGTGATTTTCTAAAAACTCTTTTGTACTAGACAAACATACATCTGCTGAAGGCTACTCTAACAGGGTACAGAGGACCTAGAGAGAAAGTGAACTACATAAAACAAACAAACCTCTATCATTCAAAGCTATAGGGAAAAAGAGAATAGCACAAAAATACTAAATAATCAAGGGGGAGGGGAGTAAAGAAGGACTTTCATTAGCATAATATAATCATTTGGAATGGCTAAATGGCTAAAAATCATATTCAAGCTTCTGTTGAAATGCTAACCAAATTGTAGCATGGTTTGCATGTACAAATATTAGATTAATATGCCTTTTGTTAATCCCCGGCCTGGTCCTCTAAAATGTTCAGCTATCATATGATTTAGCAAGACCTTGAAACCCACCTATTATAATGCAATGTAACTACCAGACCGCTTGATAATTAAAGAGTTATATTGTTAGCTGATGAGAAAAAAAGAAAAAATCTTTCAGAATTATTCCCTTTCCTTCAAACCAACCCATGAAATTTCTACAGATATGGATGTTCACCATTCTGAGTTAGATGTATTCTGTATTACAGTAATAAGAGCTTTATAGAAGGAGGAAGACTACGTAACCAAAAAACGTTTTGGAGATATATTGCTTAATTACTCATTTTGTTTAAAAGGATATTTGGAAACCATTCATTTAGAAAACTGAAAAATAGAGTGACATTTGGATAAACCAAGTTTACACATTTTCAAATAAATTTTAGAAATAAACCTGGTTGCTGTGAAATGATCAGAAATATAATCAAATATGGAACAGTGTCATTAAAATAAATAAACGAAACATATCATCAATATTGTTTGGTGCATAATCTTATTTTTTTTCTTTTTTTTCCTTAATTTTTCCTGTTTTGGAGAATAAGACCTAAATAGCTACAGTCCAAGAGAGTCCAATGGGAGTTAAACCATCTTTTTTAGCAACTCTGATTAAACAAAAAGAAAGTGCTACTTTGATGCTTAAATTAGCATCTTTTCTCCAGAAGCTGAATTAATTATTAAGAGTGACAAAAGAATTAGTCCAGATAGGATCAAAGCTGAAACTATATGTACTGGGAATTTTAAATGAGAAACACAGAACTGTAACTCTCTACATGCCACTGTTACCTTTTTGTTTAACATGCAGAATATGCTACACATATGTATAGACATCTGATTGTTGCGGGTGGCATGGATGTATTATAAATTGAACACAGAATTCTTACAGACAGAATGGGTTGGTGATTCTTCTTGATTAGGTCATTTTATGGACAACATCATTGAATAACTGAAATGTTATATAAAATAGTTAATTTGAATGATCTGTCAGATTGTACATGTAATTACTAGGTTCCTCTCTCTTATAATATTTATAGTCATTTAAAAAATGATAGTTGATAAATATATACAAAGCAAGAGATATATCCAGACTGGAATAACCTGTTAATACTATTTTTTAAAAAAATTCTGAAATTGAAGAAAGATTCTATATAAACATGTTAAAACCAGGAAAAAGAGCCAGCCTGGATGTTGTCTCAATCAATACTTTCCAGGGACTAATCTGCCTGCTGAAGCAAAGCAATGAGGAGATAGCTTCTTCCCATTTTGTTTATAGGAATATGCTTCTTTAATCCTGCAATATTGGAAGATAATTAGGAAATTTTGCATATGAGGACCCTGGCAGTCCTGGGATAGGTTCTTGGATCATTCCCATTCTCTCCAGGAAAGTACAATAAAGTATGGCATACATCCAAGATAGTAAGCATTTATATTTAAACCGTAAAGGTTTTTTTTACAGGAGTTGTTAAGTGGTTGCTATTGCATTCTGGATAAGCTTCCTGCTGCTAGCATTCCTTTTTTTTCTTCCTTTGCTCCCTCCCAACTCTTCTTCTCTCACTTGCAACTGAGAAAGAAAGATGTACCATTTACATCTCTCGAGGCTTCTCTAGCACTAGTAAACTCTTTTTCAAAGATAAGGACATCTCTGTTGCAAGCATTGCTTCCTCAGCCTTTGGAAGACTGGATCATTAGGATATTGTAATACATCTGTGAATGAAGATACTATCTTTCTGTACAACATTGTTTTAATATGGACATAGAACACATTCATATTCTAGTGCAATGCAAATATTTGCCATTTTGGAGAGAATGGGGACAGTAAACATTGTCATCACCTGTGGGCAAATCAGTAATTACAAAATATTACAGTAGTGCACTATGGCAGTGATGTACAACTTTACCAGAGAAATGATGCATTGATTTATAAGCTGTCCAATGCACAGTTTCATTTGCTTGTCCACTAGACTGTATAAGTACCATTTTGCCATATATTTTATTTTTTCCTGATACTCTTTTTGTAGCATGACAGTAGAGCAATTTATTTTGAAATACACACTACTAATCTTTTTTGGCTACTGGCCTGCATTGCTAATATTGCCCATTAGACAGGAACTATTATAAGAGGAGAGGAGGCAGAAGGATTCATAGACAGAGAGAGAAGAGGAAAGGCAGGAGTATAGGTCTGAGAATAGGGACTCCTAATGTTGGCCCAATGACAGGGAAAGGTAGAGAGCTGGAAAACATGATGGAGAGAAGGAAGGTAGATATACTGTGTGTGCAGGAGACCAGGTGGAAGGGTAGCAAAGCACGTAGTATT